>JAUZST010010842.1:0-12208 GCA_034779995.1 Parotocinclus haroldoi | reverse complement strand
TGTGTGTGTGTGTGTGTGTGTGTGTGTGTGTGTGTCTGTCTGTCTGTCTGTCTGTCTGTCTGTCTGTCTGTCTGTCTTTGTGTGTGTCTGTGTGTGTGTGTGTGTGTGTGTGTGTGTGTGTGTGTGATGCTAACACACTCTCTGTGTTAATTAAGGCCTTAAATGATAATTATTCAGGTCCTGCAGGGGAACTTACTAATGACCCTCACTATGATTAATGCCACGGCCAATAATTATAGCTTCTGTGGCCATGGACACACACACACACACACACACACACAGAGGTATAATTATAATGTAGAGCATTGAACGTTTTACATTATTTGTTTATTTCAGGAAAGTTATAAATAATTATTCGGTGTCTAATAGGTTGTCCGAACCCCAACAACCCTGAGCAGTATTAGTGGGTTAAAACGGTAAATAAATGATAACCTTATCTCTGGGTATTTTCTTCTTGTAGTCTATATTTGACTTTGTTGTGCGTGTGTGTGCGCGCGTGTGTGTGTGTGTGTAGGGAGGAGGATAAGAACATTTTTGATTACTGTAGAGAGAACAACATTGAGCAGATCCGCTTGGCCCTCAACACCAAAAAAATTGACGTCAACAACAAGGACGAGGAGGTGAGGACTCATCCCAAATCTCTCCCTGCTCCCTTAACTCGTTCCTACACACACACACACACACACACCCATCATTTTTATTTGTTTTCTTCTATTATGTCTTTATTCTTTTTTTGTTTTTATTTGTGTGTGTTGGGACGGTCTTCCCTAAGTTTATTTGTATTTATGTCACTTGTTTATTTCTAATTCCTCTTATTTATATATAACATTTTTTTTTTCAATTTTGTCACTCTATTTTACTCTAGATATTTTTTTATTTTACATTGGTTATTTCTTAAGTCTTTGTTTTATTTATTTCACTTTTTATTTTATTACTTCTTTCTTTACTCTTTCTTATTTATTTACTCTTTTTGGTTTTATTTTTGTGTCCTGAACTTTGGTTTTTCTTTACTATTAGACTTCAAATATTAGACATTTTTTCCTCCTATGTCCATTTATTTTTCCCTTGATGTTTGTATTTATTTCACTTCTGTTATTTCTTCACTCTTTTTGCTTGATTCCTTCCTATTTTTATTTTTAATTGTTCGTGTTGTGACGTACTCCCCTAATTTTGTTTGCATTTATGTCACTTGTGTTTTTCTAATTCCTCTAATTATAACCGCTGTTCTACTTTTGTCCATTTATTTCTTTGTTTTTTTAACCTTAATTTATTCTGTTTTTATTCGACTTCTTTCTTTACTCCGTCCTCTAATTTTTCTTAGTTTTTTTCTTCCCTTGTTTATTTAGTTATTATTTCTGTTATTTAAAATGTTTTTTAGACTTTAGATTTTTTTCCTCCTATGTCCATTTTCTGTCCCTTGAAGTTTGCGTTTATTTTACTTCTGTTTTTTTTTTACTATTTTCTTTGTTTGCTTTATTTCTCCATCCTGACCCTTCTTTATTTTTGTATTTGTTTATTTTACTTTTTTTTGTTTTTTTCTTTATTATTTCAGTTATTTACTGTTTTCTCTCAGTCTTCATACCTAGAAGCTTTTATTTGATATCTGTCATTTTCTTTATTATATTTTGTTTCATTTTTCCTATTATTAATTTTATATTATATTATTTTATTACATTATATTATATTAATTTTATATATGACTGACTTTTCATAGTATTTTTAAATTTCATTTATTTATTTATTTATCTATTAACCATGATTTTTCTGTTTATTTTGTTTCTCTTTTTTGTTTAATTTGTCACTGTTTTGGTTTTTATATGTGCTGGCTTTCCTTTCATTTTAATGTTATTTACCTGTAGCTTTATGTCTGTTTATCCATTTTATTTTATCATTTTTTTCTGTCTTTATTTTTCTTTAACCTTATTGCTGTTTCCTTTCTTTTGTGTACATCCTTTTATCTTTTTCTCTCTATTCTTGCTTCCATTTCCCTTTTATTTTCTCTTTATATTAGTACTCTCTCTCTCTCGCTCTCTCTCTCTCTCTCTCTCTCTCTCTCTCTCTCTCTCTCAAAGCTTTTCCTCCTCCCCTCTTCTTTTTTTTAAGTCTTAATGGATCTGTTTTTATCCGTATATGTTTTCGCAGTTCATGATATTGACCTGTAGGGGAGGCTGTTGGAGCTTCAGCCCATTTATGCAGTTGTTATATGTATTTATCTGAAGACTTTTGTATTTATATAATCATTATATTTAATTCTGCCCTGTGCTTGTGATTAAAATACGATTAGGATTTAATGTTAGTAGCCGTTCTGAGAAAATAACCCAAAAGGTTTAATCCTGAATCAGTGGGTGCTTGTTTTTGGGATATAGAGTAAATTCAGGACTATAGAGGAGGACTAACTCATTGTTGCCTTAATGTATTAGCAGGAGGAGTGTGCAGGATAAACACACACACACAGATCATAACAGATCCTAGTACTGGAACAGAGCCATTGGGGGTCCAGAGGGGTGTTGAGGTGGTTTGACGTATGGGAACATGAACATTGGGGTTTAGTATTATGGGCTGTATAAGGGTGTAGTGAGCATTATACTGGGGTAGTTTAGGATACGAGTTTTAAATGCAGGGTATTTTAATTCTAAGGGTATATGTGGGATTGTAGAGGAGTTTCAGGGGTTAATGTGGGGGGTGGAGGTAAGAGCTGCTGGGTTTTTATGGGTTTTGGAGGCTTATGTTGGATATTCTTTTGGCTCATATGGGGGTATTTATGAGTTTGGGGTATAATATGTGGTATTTATGAGTTGTGTAATTGATTTGAGTACAGGGTTATATCAAGGAGTCTATGAGTGTATATGGGTTTTTATGTATATATGGGGTACATGTTGGTTTATATGGGGTACGTATGAGTGTATATGAGGCATTTTGGCGTATATGGGGGATTTGGGGTACGTTGTGGTGTATATGGGGTACAAGGGTGCGTGTATATGGGGTATTTGTGTATATATATGTGTGTGTGAATATAGCAGTTTGAGAGCAGAGACCTACACCAGGAACCATAAAGTACCAGAATGAAGCAGGGTGAAGCCTTGGTATAAAGATCCAGTGCATCATTTAGATCGGAGGCCAAAGTGGCAGCTGCTTTATTGTTGCATAAGTGCTGGTATAGATTCTCAATAAATTGAGTGTACGGTGCTGTGCTGTTTATACTCTGTGCCAGAGCGTAAGGAATCCCTGCGTCAGGTCTAGGAAAGCGTTATTTAAACTGTACTAAGTCCTGTATTTATTACTGATATGAAAAGCCTTCAAACTCCGCTCTGTGTAAATGCAGTTTGATATTTTCAGCGACCTGCAGTCAAACTGATCTAATTCGGGATGAAATGAGCTCCCTGTGTGGCCTTGGACCTTTAACCTGTGGAGGTCAGAGTGTGTCTGCAGAGGCCAAACCCATTAGCTTTAATGTAGGAGGAGGAGAAGTGTGCAGGATAAACACACACACAAACACACACATGGATCATAACAGATCCTAGTACTGGAACAGAGCCACTGGGGATCCAGAGGGGTGTTGAGGTGGTTTGAGGGTATGAGAACATGAACATTGGGGTTTAGTATTATGGGCTGTATAAGGGTGTAGTGAGCATTATACTGGGGTAGTTTAGGACATGAGGTTTATATGCAGGGTATTTTAATTCTGTGGGTATATGTTGGGGTGTATAGGAGTTTCAGGGGATAATGTGGGGGGTAGAGGTAAGAGCTGCAGGTTTTATATGGGTTTTGGAGGCTTATTTTGGATATTCTTTTGGCTCATATGGGGGTATTTATGAGTTTGGGGTATAATATGGAGTATTTATGAGTTGTGTAATTGATTTGATTACAGGGTTATATCAGGGAGTCTATGAGAGTGGGTTTATATGGGGTATTTATCTATTGTCCTGTCGGTTATATATGTGTGTTTATGGGTTTGGGTCATATAGGGGGTGTTTATAAGTTTTAGGGTTTATAAATGGGGTATATATGAGTTTGGGGGTTTATACGTGGAGTATTTGAGTTTGGGAGTTTATAGGGGTATATTGTTAGTTTTGGGTTTTATGTGGGGTCTGTATGAATTTTGGGGGTTTATATGTGGGGGTAGTAATTAGTTTTGTGTTTATATGGGGGTATTTATGTGGTATATGGGAATATTTCAGAATTTAAGGGGCTATATGGAGGTATTTATGTGGCTTATGTATTATGTTAGGGTATTTCTGGGTTTTTTTGGGGGGGGTTATATGGAGGTATTTATTGGTTTTGGGTTTTATATAAGGATATTTATGTGGTATATGGGATTTATATGGAGGTATTTATTAGTTTTTGGTTTATATGGAGCATTTATGTGGTATATGGGAATATTTCCCATATTTTAGGGGTTATATGGGGGTATTTATGAATTATGGGGTTTAGAATTGTTTTGTAGTGTCCTTTGGCTTAAATATGGGTATTTATGAGTTTTGGGTTATATATGGGGATATTTATGTGTTTTGAGTTATATATGGGGTATTTATGAGTTTGGGGGTTTATTTGGGGGTATTTGTTAGTTTTGGGTTATATATGGGATACTTGAGTTTTGGGTTTATATGGGGGTATTTATGAGTTTTGAGTTTAGATAGGGTATATATGTGATATATGGAAATATTTCCGAACTTTAGGGGTTATATGGGGGAATTTATGTGCCGTTTGGTGGATTGTGTTAGGGTTTTTTTTGTTTGTTTGTTTTTTTGAGGAGGGGGAGTTGTTTATATGAAGATATTTATCTGTTTTGGGTTTTATATAGGGATATTTATGTGGTATATGAGAGTTATATGGGGATATTTTTTTAGTTTTGGGTTTAGATGGGATATTTATGTGATATATGGAAATATTTCCGAATTTTAGAGGTTATATGTGACATTTATGTGGCTTAGGTGGGTTATGTTTTGGGGTTGATATGGTGATATGTATTTATACATTTGGGGGTTTATATGGGGTATTTATGTTGCATTAAGTTATTTCTGTGTTTTAAGGGTTTATATGGGGGTACTTATGTGGTATATGGGGATAGTTCCGAATTCTAGGGGTTATTTGGGGGTATTTATGCGGCCTATGGGGGATTTTGTTGAGGTATTTCTGTTTATTTATTTTTTTTTGTTTATATGGAGGTATTTATTGGTTTTGGGTTTATATAGGGATATTTATGTGGCATATGGAGTGTGTGTAAGGGTATTTTGTAGTTTTGGGGTTGATATCATATTTTGAAGTATATTTGAAAGTACCTGTATGTATGTAGATAATTTGGGACGTAATGTGATTATCATAGGTATATTTAGGTCTATTGTATTATTTTGGGGTTTTAAAGTGTGTATTCATTTGTGTTTTGGTGACTTTTTTTGGTATTTTTAGGACCGTGCATTCAGGTGTGTATGGGTTGTATTGTTGTGTGTATTACATCAGCGTTTTGTTTCTTAAAACTATCCAGAAAAGGAAAAAAAGATGATGTTATTGAAAAGAGCGGCAGCCAAACACACACACACACACACATTAATCTAGCACAGTGCTCGCTGTGATCAATGTTCAGTGATCAATATCATAAACCACTTAGTCCTCGAACCCCTGCATACATTAGGATTTGTTTTGCATATATGAAATTCAGATGAGGGCTTTAATTACATATAGTATAATTTAATAAGAATCCTCTATATCCTAAAGACTTTGGCTCAGTGTGACTAAAGAACACACACACACACACCATGCTCGGATCGGTATACCCAGGTGCACAGTTTCGACCCCGTCCAGGGGTTTGTCTGGCCTTTGTCATGATTATCCACTTTAGGTGCTTTAGGGATGGTGTTGATGTGCCCTTCGTAGTAAATAGGGTGTGTGATTTCCACAGTGCACGTGCAGTTTATGTGGTCTATGTAGCGATTAGGGTGTGTGGTTTGGGACACATTCCCAAGGCTGATAGCTTAGTGTTTGTAACAGTGACCTACATAGTATATAGGGAATGTGTTTGGGACACGTCCATACTTAATTGACTTTCTTTTGTACCACCTATGTAGTGAATAAGGGTGTGTGGTTTGGGACGGGTCCATGTTTAGACATACCCTATACTAGCACATATTCTGTGCATTACGGGACTTGTGTTTGGGACTGCATGGCATGTAGTCTGGACCTTTTGTATTTTGTTAGTGTTTGGAACCTAGTACCCTTTCTAGTGAATAAGGATGTGTGGTTTGGGACGGATCCACATTGGACATACCCTATACTAGAACACATTCTCTTCATTACAGGACCTGTGTTTGGGACTGTATGGGCCACAGTCCAGACCGTCTGTGTTTTGTGTTTTGTTACTGTTTGGAACCTAGTACTCTATGTAGTGTGTTAGGAGGAGCTGCTGTGTGCGTATGATGAAAAGTTGATGAAGAGTCTGAGGGAGAGTCGTCCGTAAGAACTGTGCTCCCTCATAAATATCAATTGTAGCGTTGGGCGGCGCTGATCAATACGCTTTAAAGCGACCGGTTCGACGGATGGACTGGCCTTAATCTGATTGGCCGTCGCTGAGAAATGAAGCGGCCGGCCTGCGGGAGGTGACGGGGGATTTTTCTCCTCTTGGCTCTGTCCATCCATCACGGGCCCACCGCCCTGACGCTGACCGCCCATTTGTTTCTGTGGAAAAAACACCCAGAATGCACCTCTCTCTCACGCCAGGAGCAGAACTCCACCTGCCAACACCTCGTTAGGCCGGCCGGCCGGAGCACCCGCTCCCAGTTATTCATTATCAAACATCATTTATTATTTTATTTCACTGACAAAGTAAACTTTAATAGAGTCGTGCATCAGGAGGACAAACGACACACACACACACACACACACACATGCATGCGTGCGCGCGCGTGCATGTACCAGCTGCCTGGGCATTACAGTTCAAATCAAAGCAGTTTTACCTTTCTAATCCATTTACTCGACCTGTTTTAAGCCCCTCACTTTTGTTACAGTTACCTGTTTTAAGCCCCTTCTTCTTATTTTTCTTACCTGTTTTACACCCCTCCTTCACACTGTATACCTATTTTAAGCCCCTCCTTCTTTTTGTACTTATCTGTTTTAAGCCCATCCTCCTTGTACTTGACTGTTTTAAACTATTCCTTTTTATTGTACTTACATATTGTAAGCCCCTCCTTCTTTTACTTACCTGTTTTAAACTTCTCCTTCTTATTGTACTTACATGTTTTAAGTCCCTCATTCTTACTGAACTTAATTGGGTACTTTTGATTGTATTTACCTGCTTTAAGCCGCTCCTTATGTCTGTGTGTGTCTGTGTGTTTCAGGGTCGAGCGCTGCTGCACTGGGCGTGTGACAGAGGGCATAAAGAGATCGTTAGCCTCTTACTGAGCAACAATGCTGACATCAACAGCCAGGTACACACACACACACACACACTGAGGTTTGACAGTGTGTTGTGTTTGTACGTTAATCCCTATGAACTCGTCCTGATCCTCTGTAAGACAGATCAATCAGGTTTAATCACACTGATTGTTCAAACATAATCAGAACATTTACAAATGACTTTCATTATTATATTGGAGATGAAAGATTAGCGACACACAAACACACCCCTTTTTGGTCCCTTCATCAGTGTGATGTAAATCCAGAGCTAAGCTTCTACATGAAACAGGAAATAATTAAACACCAGCTCTTATTAGACACAGGGAGAACATACCAAACCACACACACATGAAGTACTCAAACTTAATAAGAGAACCCCTACACACAAGGAGAACATGCCAAATCATACACAGCAGTCACAGTTAATAATAGAACCCATGTGAACATGGGGAGAACATGCCAAACCACACACATACTGGGTGATCAAACCCAGACGGACTGTCTGGCTTCTTTCTTTCTTTCTTTTTCTTTCTTTCTTTCTTTCCAGTGATTTATGGATTTGTACCTTATTTCTTTTTCCTATTTTTCATTTCATACAGTCCATATATTCATACTCTTCTCTTAATATAGGTATTTCTTTCTTTTTATGCTTTAATTTATAAATGATTCATTATTTGTTAGTGGTTCTCTACTCTACTCTCTCTTTTTTTATAAACATTAAATAAAAAAATATATATTTGTTTATTGGTTAAAAGAGGTAGGGGTGTGTGTGTGTGTGTGTGTGTGCTTTTATTTATTTAATGAATATTATTTTGAAATTAATCAGCTGATGAGTGTTTAGAGTGTTTAGGTTTAATCCAGGCTCCAGGTAGCGGCTGCGTCCTGAATCCGATTAATTCAGCCTGAGATTTATCAAAACAAAAGAACTTCATAAAAAATAAAAACCCTATAAAATTATATGGTACAGATATGGAACGCCAAAGAGACCAAAAGGGTCTAAAAGTGCCACAGTAATCAGGTTTTACTGGTTTTTTTTCTTTCTACCCAGACGTCTTTTCTTTGCTTACATCCTCACACACTTTTTCTTTTTTCAATTTTTTTGCTATAGCTTATTTGTTCCTTCTGCTTTTCTTTTTCCTTCTGTTTTTTTCATCCTTTTGTTTCATTACGTTCCATCTTTTCTTTTTCTTACAGTCCAATAATCATTTCCATTCTCTTCTTCCTGTTCTTTATTTTTCTTTCTTTTTTATTTCGTTTCCACTACTGGATATTTAGTTTTCCTCTTCATTTATTTCTCGATTTTCCTTATTTCTTTTCTTTTTTTATTCTTTCTGTCTCATTATTCCATCTTCTGCTTTTTCTTACTTTGTTATTGACTGACATTCTTTCTTTTTTAAATTTATGTCTCATTTCCTGCCATTCCTGTACTTTTTTCATTTCATTTTCTTTCTTTCTTACCTTCTTTCTTTAGTTTTCCTTCTCTTTCCTCTCTTTCCTGTTTATCACATTCATATTTTTCTTTTTTCCTTTCTCCCATCCTTCCTTTTTCACTTCTTGCATTGATTGAATTCCTTTCCTTCTTTTTCTTTCTTCCTTTTTTTCTTTTCTTTGTGTTTTAAAATGCCTCACGAGCCTTTTAAAGAATTATTTATTTTTCCTTTATTCCCTGTTTATTTAAACTGTTAACATAACGTTAATTTTATTCTGTAAGACGGTCGGGTTTCATGTCATGACATTTTCCTTGCCACGGTCACCCCAGGCCTGATCGGTTTGGGCTCTAGATGATTTGAGATGATGCTGTGGTGAAAAAAAATGCTTCTAGAAATTAATGACTTGTTGCAAGGCCCCAAACCTGGCCATGATCCCCCGGGGGCACCTCCGGGACTCTGTAGTGGTGTGTGTCTCCCTCGTTAATTGTTTACATATTTCAGATTTGCTCTAGAAATAAAACCACTGTCAATCCATCAGCTGAAGTAAAAGCATTCCGGTTAGTGTGGAGGTTTAAATCTAAAATGTGGGACTCTCTCATTCGTCCCTGCCAGCCACAATATGGACACTCAACAGCTTTATTCCTGCTGCTCAAAGCGTCCACATAAATACTGCAGAACATTAAAGCTGTCCACAGAGACAGAGAGAGAGAGAGACAGGATGAATTAAAGTATTTCCCAGCACAGCCTCTTTATTGCTCTTTCTCAACACGGCCTCTTCAGCTTCGCCTGCACCATTGATTTTCATATTAGTGCGGTTTATGCATTTATTTATTTTTTTACCTAGTTGTTCTTAAACTGTTCGGATCATCCCGGGCATGCCCATGTTAATTCCCTGCCACTCCTGGCCCAAAGTGGAATCACTTAATGGAGCCCAAGACGTCCCAGGGGGATGGAACGAGGGAGCATAGGGAGGGAGGGATTGAATATGGTTAGTGTTTTGTTTACAGAGACGCTCTTTAAATGCTGAATAGGCGCACTGGGAGAAGGGTCTGGTAAATCGATGGCGAGAAAGCATCAGCGGCGGCTCAGAGAAAAGAAAAGAAATGAAAAATCAAAGCTTGAATTCTGGCATGGCCCGCACCCCTGCCAAGCTAGCTGCTGGCATTCAAACAACAGGGCAGTACGTGCCAGTGACATTGACTGTGATAATATGTATAATTGCTTTCCAATCTCGAGGTGGACGCCTGTTCACGTACCCCCTACCTTTTCTTCTTTGGCCCGTGCGCCCAAACGTATCTTTAATGAAGCTGAATGTTCTCCCAAACGTAGCACCTGCCAAGCTTCCAGTCTGATTTAATGCCCCCTAAGCTATCCACTGCGACTTGAAGCAGAGGTTATGACGTTACCACCAGTGTTCTCTCCCCTTTGAGTCTGAAACTTTATCAGAAAGGTTTATTGGGGAAAACAGCGCAGTTAAAAAAAGGTTCTAGTTCCCCCTAACCTGGATACAAGACCAGATTTGGTTGCTTAAGGAGGGGTACGGGTTCTGTAGCTGTTTCTGTAGATCCTGCACACTCGCTAGCCCAGCTGGTCCCTTAAATGCTCGATTGGTGATAAATCTAGCAACCGGGCAGGACAGTCTGGTCTAGACACTCCTGCTAAACCCTTGTTCTGTGTCAGCAAGCATTATCCTGCTGAAGAATGCCCATTAGAAACCCTGCCCTGATAGAAAGAACATATCTCTGAGTTGTTAGTGTCCTTCATATCACTACTAGGGGTGGCCAGCTGTTGGGAGGTAGCAGTGTGTCGCTCCAGAACAAAGGCAGTATTAATGCCTCACCATGAGGCCTCTGTACTGGGATTGAATAAGTCTGCTCCATGGAATCCCCACCGTTCAGCTTCCAGGGCTGGTAAAATGTTGGTGCCAGATACCACAGGGCATCTCCAGAGGTCTTGTGTTGGAGTCCGTGCCTGGACAGGGCATGGAGGGGGAGGGGAGGGGCTTCTCAAAGTTTGGCAGGTGTTTGATATTGTGGCTGATGTTTTTGCAATTTAGACTCTGACACTGAAGATTAAACTTCCACGTTGCACCCAGAGAACGAATTTGAGGTGATTTGAGGTGTTTTTGGGGGGCTGGGGTTGTTAGGATAGCTGGCCTTGATGAATGGCATTTGCTGAACAGTCAGATCTGCATAAGAACGGAGCACAGCTTTATCGATCCCGCTATCCGCTGTGCTCATTCATCATAAATCATCATTACTTACCCATTTCCCTCACTTCTGCGACTCCTCCATCAGCGAGAGAGAGAGAGACAGATAAAAAGCTTATAAGCCTAAAGTCTAAAGTAAAAGATGGCATGCTTCCTGCAGTTACAGGGTGAGCACCTACCTCCCAGTGTAGGAGTTTGTGTTCCCCGGGGGCTTGTTCACGAGTGATGGGAAGAGGGATCGATCGTAGGTATAGAGCGATTTAAACATTTTTTTGGAAGGAGTGTATTTGTGGGCGGAGCCAGAGTGGTTGATTTTATATGAGAGTAAAGCGCAAACATTGCTGTTGTCTAATGACATCACCAGTTCCCGCGAGGTTAGTGACATTTCAGTTTGGAGAGAATGGGTTTTTAAAATTATAAAATAATACGGGAAATTTACGGGAAAATACTAATACAGGAGGACGGCGGGAAAGAGGGGTAAAATACGGTAGTTTCTCGGTCAAAACGGGAGACTTGACATGTATGGTCCTCACCTGAGGTCAAAATCAGCATGATGGGACTCTGTGATGGGGTGAGGAGCTTGGAGAATGGCTGAGAGGGGTCAGGTGAGTAGGTGCCAGGCCTCTGTTATACCAGGCATGGCTGGCTGCTAGGAGGACCCGAGGTAAACCAGATACCCAGTTGCACCTGGGCGTGGGGATTCCCTTATTGGTAAAGATTGCAGGGGTGCCTGAGCATCCCTGCCTTCACTGTTGCCCTGAAGTGGATAAGCAGAAAATAGGTCAAAAGTTTTGAGGAAATCAAGTTGAGAAGTTGGGGTTGTAAGGAAATCGTCATTTGAAAATCCTGTTGTTTGAAACACAGTGGGTCCCCCAGCAGGTTATAAGCACCACATAACCTCCAGAGAGCCTCCTCCTGCTGTGAGATGGGGAACAGGTAGGAGGAGAGATTTAGGGTAGTAACCATAGCGATTAGTAATTGTAGTTAGTGATTACTCTCTAGCGCAGCAGTACAGGAACCGAAGATAGAGTCTCAAGTTCTTTATCCTGTAGTCTCTCTCTCTCTCCTTACTGTCTGTTTACATTTTTTTAGTAATCTCTTCTCTCTCTGTGTCTGTGTGTGTGTGTGTGTGTGTGTGTGTGTGTGTGTGTGTGTGTGTGTGTGTGTGTGTGTGTGTGTGTGT
>JAUZST010010841.1:0-12209 GCA_034779995.1 Parotocinclus haroldoi | reverse complement strand
CACACACACACACACACACACACACACACACACACACACACACACACACACACACACACACACACACACACTAAAGAAACTAATCATACGAAACTAAAAGCCATTTTAGGAATAAGGAGCAAATCCTTAGCACCAGCGCTTTGATCAGTCCTTAAATGTGTCCACACCTGTTCTGAATGGTTTGTGGTAGGAAGTTGCACAATTCCTCAAGGAAACACAGAGATGGGTATCTTTTTCGTGGTCTGAAAGCTTCCCTTAAAGTTTAAGTCTGGTGATTGTGCTAGTCATCAAAGCACACTAATAAGCTACGCAGTAAGTTAAGATTCTGTGTGCGCCTGATCCTGGGTCAAACTGAATCGGATTTATTTTCCCAAACATGTATGGCAATCATTAAACCATGACATGATTCATTATACCATTATGGATGCATTACACAAGAACGGGCATACAATGGGTTAAAAGTATCTTCATGTCTTTAGATAATTTTTTAAATACCATTTAAAGGTCTAGGGTTTTCACTCCTTTGCCCAAGGTTGTGCATTTTAACACACCGGCCTTTCGTACAAAAAAAAAATAATCTGAATTGCAGCTCTGTCAAGCCGTAGAGGTGCTAATTCATTTCTGTGGTTATTCCCGTGGCAGTACTCTTAGACCATTTAGCACCCATGATGGAGCGTGCTCCTGTAGTGCCATCAGTCAAGTCGATGTCAAGTCAGATTTATTTATATAAGATCAAATCAAAAACATCTAATCAAATAAGATTTGTCACATGCATAGCAATACACAGAGCAACTTGCAGTGGAATGCTTTGAACGACAATCTGCTCACACAAAGCCACTGGAGATTCTAAATTTTAAGTACTATTTAAGAACTAAAGCGCAAAAAAATGCAAGGTGCAAAAAATGCAAATAGACTAAGAGAATAAGAATGCTCCATTTATAAGATCTTAAAAAAAAACAAAAAAAAATGGACAAAATGTGAATACTATACACCGAACTCTCATCATCGACCTCCTCGACTCCACTCTTCCCCGATCAGTCACCCTTTGGCTTGCCAACTGCCTACCGTGGTCGCACTGCCATCGCCGAATTCCGAAACCAGACCTCCAAACAACGAATCGGCCACAATTATCTCAACCTCCTTCACCTTCAAGTCCAACATCACCCGCCTACAAACCATCCAAAACACAATCGCCGGATGCCACGACACAACAGCCGAACAACGGTTCCACTCATCAACAGACCGACCTCTCCGCTCAATTCCTCCTGCAATGCTACAACCCGAACAACAGATGCCAAAGGACCACAACACCACTCCCACGAATCCGCAATGTGCAAGAAACTCTACACTCCAACTACTCTGGCACTGACCAACAAGTCCAACCAGCAACAATCAACAGCAACCCCATCAAAAACGCCTCTAACGTCCTCCACACCAATGCTGCTCACGGAGGCAACTGGCGTTGAGTCGTACCATGCCCCGGTGCTTCTCAAAGGCTTCCCTCCTCCAACACCAGCCGTCGACAAATCGGAAACAACACTTCCAAGGCGACCTAGACGGACTCTGGCGCAACTTCGGTCCTTCTCAACAGCTACAAGAGCCGAATCATCAACAAGATCAACAACATCTGCTTTTTCTGCCATCTCCTTCCGGATCATGTGCCACATCTTCAACAACCCAACCAACTTCAACACAATAGACCTTTGGCGAAATCCGACAGCGGTTGCCGTTGCCGTTGCCGTCAACCTCGGTTTGCTTCAGCTGCTTCACGCTTGGTTGTTTATTTGGATTTCTTCAGCATCAATGGCCATCTCGGCGATAGACACAAGCTTACAACGAGGCTAGTCAAACATACATGATGTATCTAAACACGGTGCTACCCAATGAGCCACCATGCAGCCCATCCGCATCAGGTTGCTTTGTTAACTTTTTTTTTAGCTCAGTCTTCCTTACTTTATAGCTCCTACATTCTGTTAAATTGCAATCAAGCTAAAATAACAGGTTCGGAACGATGATTTTTTTTTTCCATTTCAAAAACAGATGCCTTATTCATGAGACTTTATTTTGTCCACCTCCTGCTCGCAATGCACTTTATAAAGTAATAAAGTTAGAAATGCTTCACCTTATTTTTATATAATCCTGATAGTCATGACGCATGGAAGTGTAAATCCAGTGAAAATAAGGGCTCGGCTTTGCCTTCGTAGCCTGTGTAAGCTACGGTCAAATGATCAAGGAGCTCGTGTTTTAACGCATCACAGTCAATATCGGTCGATAGGAGCCAATTAATGAACCAAATAAGCCAAATTGTGTAGCCCCACTATATTCATTTCTCACACGGTGATAGAGTTTATCCACGCTTTTCCCATCCCTCCTCATCACCCCAGTTTTCTGTTTTACTTACTATGATTTCTGCAAACTCTCCATTTCATTACCCCTGCAGCAACTTGCACTTGCAGACACTGAAGTGCACGCACACACACACGCACGCACGCACGCACGCACGCACGCGCTCACACACGCTGCTGGTAGTGCAGCATAAAACACATTGTCTCTGTGCAGCTGTTTGTCCATTCACAATCTGCTATACAGATTAACCCAAGGAAAAACAATGGTTGCAAGCAAGAAAAAAAAAAACCCAGAGACATCGTCATCATCGACTGCACCATTCATTTAACCTTCACCAGCACAGCACTGCTCTCCTGTTATACTCCACAGAAGTTTGTGTTCTATCGATTGGCTTCTCTTCTGAAAGAATAATTCTCCATTCACACAGAGAGAATGAGAATCTATCACCCACAGGTCATTTGCTTTGTGCAGCGCATTGACCTCTTACAAAATACGCAGCACGGGAGGGCTATGAGAACTCAGCTGGGCTTTGTGAATTAAGTATTAGATAAAGATGATGCTGCAGCCTCGACAAGCTCTCGCAATCCTGCTTCTTTCTCTCTTCGCCCCCATCTTTTCTTGTCTAAGATTCACTCTCCTTTTCTTGTAACTCATTTTCTCCCAAGCAAAGCCATGCCCTCTTATCTTTACTCTCTTCGTCCCATTCACAACCTTTCTTTCTTACTCCTGCTTCACGCTGCTGGGTTTCATTCATCCATTTCTGCACCGTCACACTCACAGACTCTATATCCTATGACATTTCGTTAACCCTATCGAAAACGAATTACATTAATATGCAATCTGGTCACCTACATGAATGATAGAGTATTAACAGTAATGAAGTCCTGTTGCAGATAGTAAAGTGTTGTCCTGTATTTTACCTGGGACGGACTTGGCAGAACTGAAACGGGTCTCGTCTTGTTACGTGGGGTGCAGTGTGTGTCCTGGGTGATAGTTGGTGTGAAGTACGTCCTGTCTCTTGCTCTGTGTAGACCGGGTTTCGTCACTCATTAATGCAAACAGTGTTTTGTCTCTCGTTCTGGGTCCCAGCTCTTACACACACCCTGTCATTTACCAAGTGTCAAGTGTGTCCTGGCTTCTTACCCTGTCTACATTGTGCCATTTTGTACCCAGTGTGAAATGTCCTGGCTCTTACCAGGTGCTGAGTGTGTCCTGCCTAATACGTCTTAGTGAGTGCATTGAGGAGAGTGCCTGGATGGAAGCTGTCCCTCTTAATCAGAATAAACAATGTCTTGACTCTCTGACTCACCGTTAATCTTGTCCTTCTTCTTCAACTGTGTTGGGTCAGTTTTGTCTCTTACTCACTGTGCAGTGTGTCCCCTCTTACCTGTTTTGGAGAGCGTGTCCTGTCTCTTAGCCAGTGATGATGAAGCGGTCCTGGCTCGAGGCAGCTGCGCAGGCTGGTTTAAAGCAGCTAACTGTCCGGGAGTCACAGCTTGACTAGGGAGACGGAGAGAGGAAAAGAGAAAGAGAATGAGGAAGAGAGACAAAGACAGAGGGAAACAGAGCAGAAAGAAGAGGGAGTGCTGACTGGTTGGAGGTGAGATGAAGGGGAGGGAGAGAACGAGAGAAAGATGAAGGGAGGTAGGGTGGGAGGGAACAGGGTTTTAAAAGAAAGAGAGAATAAAATAAAGAGAGGATAAGATAAGAGACGAGAGATAAACACGTAGATGGACAGAAACGAAGAAGCCAATAAACAAAACCAGCCAAGATGAAACACAATGGAAAGAGATCATGAGAAGGGGCAGAGTGGGAGCAGAAATGGAGGTGAAGCTGAAAAGGTGGGAGGACAGGTGAGAAAATCGTTTCAAACCACACTGGTTTATCCTCAGGGCACTGCCCCAACACAATACCAGTTTAGGAAAAAAGGTCTATGACACTGTTAGTTGTGAATGCTGTCGCAAAGTAGCTTAGAAATTGTTTGATTTGTATGCATTTTTCTCCCAATTTTGTTAGTCATTTTCCAGTCCCATGACACCTATGTGCATGACCTCTCAACCAAAGGAGTGCCTTCATACAGTCACAGCCAGTGTGTCTTTTCACCAGCTTTGGGCCAACTCTGGCCATGCAAATGTCTCTGCAGAGGGAGGCTAGGGCGACTGATGAACCATCTAAAAAAGCTTTAGAAAAAACAGATTACAAAAAGGATCAGTTAGAGGAAACCGTTCCAATATAAATATCCCATAGAAAACAGTGAAAAGTTTCAAATGGGATAGAAACCCGCAGCTGGTAAGACCTATATATTGGGGGGGAAAAGCAGTGGACAATTCCCGAACGCCAAATATTACTTCTCAATTCTTTATTCATACAATATAATAAATTAATTATCCACTTTTGATGCAACGGTAATGGAGCTGTATGTGAAGGGAAAAGCAGGTAGAACACTAGGTTAAAGGTTAAATCACGCAAAGCTTTGTAAAAGCACACAAAGTTCCACAGCCTGGAGTGTAATTTCATCTTAAATTCACACTGCCTCACTCTGTTTTCCCTAGAGCCTGTGACAATGTCCTTTAAACTTCGACCACATTGCAGTTGTCCTATAGTGAAGGACTCACAATATGCTGAAGTGGTGCTATGTCCTGTAAGGTAAAACTGCTTGTGTGAGAACCTGAGTGTGTATAGGTTTGGAAGTTCGCAATGGTCATGTAGTGAAGGACTCCGTGCTAAATGCTTTTAGGTACAGTCACCACACTTTTGTCCATTTTGGAGCAAATAAACAAATCACAATTATAACATTAAACATTTTTAAATAGCCGAACATTATGGCTTTGTGAATCATCAAAGAAACTCATCAACTCATTTTAATTAATGACATTTTTTCAGATCAAGTTGAGGGACAATTATGGAATCGCTCAAGGAAAAAATGCGGGAAGCACTTTTGACTTTGCATTGATAAATAAAAAAATTGTTCTGAAGATAAAAAAAAAAAAAAAGAAAAAAAAAAAAATCAGGGGAGCCAGCAATTTCGGCCATGACTTTTATGACTAGTCCCGATGTAACTTGTGTATCAATATAATATTGTGTCGTTTATTGAAATGAAGGATACACTGATGGCGATAGCGATGTTAAATGAAAATAAACATCAATCTTAAAGTCATTTAAATAGGTGATGGATTCGGAGGCGTGATTGTAAATCGAGTTAGACCGTTCTGATGCCAGAGCAGATCATGAAAAGGATGCTGATTTATATATTCATCTTATCGTTGAGATGGTTTTCATAGGCAAGCGTCAGTCCGAACTTGGAGTCATATCACAATATCACATTTCTACATTTATTCAGTCATTTTCGTCCAATGAAACGACCACACGAAAACCCTACATGCTGAAATCAACAGATCAAAGCTAAACGTGTAACCAAATAAAAAAAAATAGTAACATGTAAGCTGTGCTCACAAAAATAAGGGGATATGAATATTCAAAACGAATTAAACATCTTAAAACATTAAACAAAGATCATTAGAAAAGTCAAAGGCATTAAAACTTAATGATGGTGGTTGATTAGTAAGTGATATATTTATGGGGTGAATCTGGACCAGGGTGCCCCCATGTCGTGTTCAGTAGGGCGTATGATTACCCAAGAGGGCCGAAACACCCCGACAGTGATGGAGCATGGTCACGATCGGATTAGCCAGCAGTTCCTGTGGGATCAGATTCATATTTTGAAATGTCCCCTCTTTTTCGTGAGCAGTTTAGGTTAACTTAATAACTTTCTTGGCCGATTCCTTTTAACATACGAGCAGCCGTTTCAGACCTTCTTTCTGTCTAATGATCACTAAAACGTTTTTTGTTCAACTTTAATTATGATGGAAGTAACTAGTTAGGAAGACAATCGGAATCGGCCTTCAGGATTCACAGACCAGGAATTTGTTTTGGCATAACTGAGACCGTTTAGTAGCCCTGAAATGTAACGCCTCCTTATCTGGAACATGCCATAATGCCGCGTTTAAACCACTAACGAACGGAATCCTATAGCCTAAACACATTAACTCGGTTCTAAAGTAAAGTCAGTCGAAGCGCCGAGCTGTTTGTGCGTGGTCGTGTTTGTGCCGCTGAAGAAGTTAAACGTGACCGGCGCTGGGCGATTGTTACCCTCAAGAAGTTACTATGAACAGTTTGTTGGAATACAGCTGCTGGGATTTTTTGTACTTCCTCCCCCCCGTTTTTGCCATTTGGAAAATTACCATTGTTTTACCCTTTTGCCGGCTGTTTCTTGTGACTGAGCTGCCTATTTGGTATAAATAAACCCCCGGCACTGGGTGCTGTCAGGAAGTCAGTCGAATGTGTGCTTTCTGTGATCACATGGGTACCCTGTGACTTAGAAGAAGCATGTCATAACGTGTGGCCTAACCGCAGAAATGTACCAGGGCCTAGTGCGTCTGGGTGAGTGTTTCTGCAATGTGGTCGTATGTCAATCAGCAAACGAAACCAAAGTGACAGTCACGCGTCTTGGTTTTTGTGAATCGTTAAAAATCAGGACACCATGTGCGGAGCCTGGCAAGCTTCTGATTTGACAAGCGGAAATAGACTTTGGACAATAAAACATTTTACTCTCGTAGCATATTTAAACGTATTTAAAATGGCGTTTAATCACATTCTGTTAGTATTGCATTATTAACCCATAATGATACTACATTTATATTTAGTCGTTATCCTGCTTGCACAACTGACGCAGTCCTAACAGTCATAAACAATCGTGGCTTAAAAGGTTAAGGTTCACTTACCCAACAGTGGCAGCTCGGTAAAGGTGGGAGTTGAACCGCAGACCTGCTGGTTCATCGTCCAGTATCTTTACCACTAGGCCGCCGCAGTTCCTTGCACGTTCGTAATGCACACTACGCAGAGAGGGAGTCAGATCCTGCAGTGCCAGGCGTGTCCCCCTGCCTAAGCCAGTATGTCCAGGCCCGTCTGAAGTTTGCCAGGGAGCATATGGATGATCCAGAAGAGGAATGGGAGAATATCAAGCCAAAATGGCGCTTTTTTTTTTTTTTTGGTAAAAACTCTTTAATCTGTTTGAGGAAGAAGAATGCTGAGTTGCATCCCAAGAACGCCATACCTACTGTGAAGCACGGGGGTGGAAACACCATGCTTTGGGGCTGTTTTTCTGCAAATCGGACAGGACGACTGATCCGTGTTAAGGGATGAATGAGCAGGGTCATGTATCGTAAGACTTTAAGCCATAGCCTCCTTCCATCAGTGAGAGTGCTGAAGATGGAACGTGCCTGGGTCTTCCAGCATGACCATGATCCCAAACACACCGCTGGGGAACGTAGGAGTAGCCCCGTAAAAAGCATTTCAAGGTCCTGGAGTGGCCTAGCCAGTCTCCAGACCTCAACCCCATAGAAAATTCGTCCATGTTTTGGGTCGACATCACTGCTCTAGAGGAGAAGCATGGAGAAATAATGGACCAAAATAGCAGCTACAGTGTGTGAAAACCTGGTGGTCATTGCCAACGTAGGCTGTCTTACAAAGTATTTAGTTCAACTTTTGTTACTGACCAAATACTTTCCACCATCGTTTACAAATCTCCCATACTTGGTGTAGCTATGATCAAATTGCAGACCTCTCTCATCTTTCTAAGTGGGAGAACCAGGACTAAATAATTTTGTCCCCACTGTATGTTAACACACATTGCTACATGATGCTATTTTGTTCTCAGTACATTAAATCAAACTCATGACTCTACTCTACTTGTGTGGCTCTATATAAGTAACTAATCAAACTTGCACTATTTGGAGCTTAGATACTTGTTTGAATGAAATCGATAACCATGTTCTATATTTTCACTTGATTATCTCGTTATAACTGGCATGCCAAGGGCCGGCGCATTCGGTCAGGGGTCAAATGTGTGTGACTCTTAGAGAAAATGCTTGTTTCTAGCTTTCTCTAGCAATGTATTTATTCAAAATATACCTCACTGTTTACTGATTAAAGAACAGAGAAGATGAAGGAGCGCTAACAATCACAGCCTCTGCGGCCACACGTTCTAAATCCTTTCAAGCATTTATAGGGGCACTTGAAGGCACCCAATGCCGATCGTTTAGTACCATCACAACAATGCTGTTTGGAATGTTCTGGTCTCATGCTGGATCATCAGATTTTGCGCAAAATTGCCATGGTGTTCTTTTTTTTTTTTAGTAGCTTACATTTTTTTAGTACGATGCATGTAGCTGTTTTTGCTCCACGATACGATACAGTTTCGATACAACATGGAGAAAGAAAATTATTTTAATTTCTCTCTTTAGAGGCCAATACAAACTCAATTTTTATTACATTTATTACAACGAGCCTCAGTTACCCCCAGCAAACTGCCAAATCCAGGATCGTCCGCAACAGAGTAGGGCTGCAAATCAGAAGCTATGAACTTGCCTATGGCGCCATTAATTTGCTTCGCCCGTTCACTATGGCCACTTAGCGGCTGCTTAAATGCTGTCGGCAGAAGCAGCTGCCGCGACTCGTGTTTTCTCTTTGCTCCGGTAGGTGACACGTTTGGATGGTGTCTCCGCAAGCGAGTTTGCATATTGGAAGTATTAGCAAAGATGTTTGTCAGCTAATCGTCCAGCAGGCTAACCAAAACAATACGACGACGTCTTTTCCCTCAGTGGCTCGAAACGCGACTCGCGTCGTCATAGTAACACACCTGCTATACACCTTACCGCTAGATGTTGTATGAAACTACAGTACGCCTCAGAACGCTCTTCTGCTGTGCAGATGGCTGCAACTCTGTAGCGGCGGTTGAGGAACGGCGCAGCAAATTATTTAAAAAAAATCGTTATGTATTCGATTCACAGCTCGTATCGTATCGAAACCCCCGTATGGAGAAAATGAATAGTGCTATGTGTATCGTGACACCCCTATGGGACAGATAGTTACTGACGGACCACTGGGCCATAGAGTCATGAAAACGACAAGGTTATGAGTGCAGCGGCACGAGGACGAACAAACCATACACCAGCAACATCCTCGTGCATGGCCAGTGGAGGTCTGCTATTGTAACACGTCTAAAAAACAGGTTTAGCCAGTTCTGTCCCTGGCTGGAAGTGTCGCAACACACCGTGTGAAACTGCATACTGGGTAAATCGCTAACCATGCTAACCCCTATCCACTCTGGATGCGAGCGTATAGAACATGGTTATTGAAAGCAGCTTTTGACTGAATGAGTATGGAATGATCTAGGATCCAATGAGCGCAAACTTAACTCGTGACTTAAACAAATACGATGTAAACTCAGTTCTTATGGTTGAGTAGCAAGTGATATAATCATGGGGCGAACAGGAGCACGTTAAACTGGACGAGCGTTCCCCACATTGTGTTCGGTAGGGTGTATGGGCAGCCAAGAGGGCCAAAACACACTGACTATCAGACACACAGATTATCCAGCAGTTCTTATAGGACCAGATTCATATTCATAATCGAATATCCCCTGTTGTGGAGCAGTGTGTTCCGAGCTACACATATGCAGTACGTTTATTTTGGGGGATAGTTGTGTGAGCAGTACACCTTTTAATCATGACGAAACGCATCAGAACTGGACCCTGGTGCAATAGAAAAATCAAGGTCTGGTGGTTTGATGAGATCCATATTTATGTATATTACTGTGTATGAAGAAGGGGCAAAGGGGTGCATCTGCCCCTCGAGAACAAGAGGTCTTAAGTATAACGTGTTCACATAGCTCAGCTTAACCATTTGGCAAATGCACTCCAAACAAAGAGTGCTTGTGACCCTTGATGCTCTATGCAAACACAGCTGATACAGGTGTCGATCAAAAGGGATTTATTCAGTATTTCTGCCTATAAAGCAGTGAAAACCGATACTAATACTACTAATGTTTAAAAGCAAGTGAAATGTGTTGCTGTATTGTGGCATAGCTTTTGTTTTAGGTCTTGTAAGTCTCGTGTGGTCTTATTCTTGATGATTGCCTATCTGGCTTGTGGGTTTGGTTGTGTTGTTGGTATAGATGTGTATAAGATGAGATAAGATAAACTTTATTAGATCCACAGTGGGGAAATATGTCCGTTTAATCATCTTGAAAAAGCTACTGGTGTTACGTCAGTAAGGTTGTGAACTTTCAGTTCGGATAATAATGGCAAAATCCGATTTAGTTGCTGGTAAATTTCTTTATTTTTGAATAGATTTTCCTGTAGGAGATCATTTTAACACCGCAAACACGCGTGTATGTATGTGTGTGTGTGTGTGTGTGTGTGTGTGCGTGTGTGCGTGTGTGTGTGGAGGTGGGTATGTTGGTCTCGGACTGATGAATCCATTTGAAAGGCTGAAACATCTGCATGCTGTCAAAAAGCAACGCAAACAGTTATTTCACAACTTGCTGTGTTTGTGTCTAAGCATTTCCTCACCAGCCTTCTGACTATGATTTATTTGGACTAATTATAGATCTTTGTAACGGTTCAGACTAGGGTGGGGCAGTTTAATTTAACTGGCCTTCAGAACCTTTAAATAAACATAAGGTGGTTATTATTTCGGCTTTATTGAAAAATGCTGTTGTTACTTTCCTCACTGTGCGAATTTATGTACCATCCCCTTTAAAATATCCTACCTGGTATGAGGTTATGTGACTCCGCCCTGTCCTATCAGAGAGACTAACAAGCGCCCAGTAACGAGTGCCTCCATAAAGCCGCTATCAATAACACACATTTTTACAAACAATACACAGGATTCGGGAAATCAAGGGACGCCAGTTCCTACCGTGATCCAAAAGCTACACATGGCAACGTCCAGAAAGATTTTAGAGTCATTTTCTACTTTTCACATGACGGTGTAAAATATGCCGCTTTGCAATAAACGCGGTACATTTTCATTTCAAGTGATGTGTGCGATGATTTTACAGGACAAAAACCTTGTCAGTTAACGCTGTGGGCGGAAACAAACCAAACATGGAAACATGCAAAAACAAACAAACGAAATAATCATTTATTAATCGTATATCAAGGTAGAATGTTAAACGAATTGTGATAGTGGTTTGACGTCATGTCGCCTAGCACTAGATCAGGCCTGTGAGGAGATTTGGGATCTCGGGTCGAGTGTGAACATGTTGCTCCCGACCTTTTTCATGAGAATGTTTGATCTGTACAATCCACTGGAAAATGTAAGTGAGAAAATCGAAGAATCATCCTCAGACGTGTGTATTACCAGGACGTGTGAGGACTGTTATTTTATGGAGTTAGATGTAAGCCTCTCATGTTTCATTGTGGGTTTCTAAACATCAATGCAGTCCAAATTATTTGGCATAGTTAATTAACGCCAATCAGCTGGAAGACTTCGTTGTTCAAGAGCCCAAAAGTGATGGCTTGGCAGTGCTTGACTGGAGGACCTTCTGATCAGCAGTCCAATACCTGAACCACTTGGATTGGGTTTCCATGGTATGTTATGATACTGTGGGGAGAACCAGTCCTGCACAGACTTGTGTACCAGCAGCCATCAGTGCACTGTTCATACTAACGGCTTATCAGATTAGGAACCATTTCAGGAAGGTTATGGCATGATTATTGTTTTTACTATTCTTTCCTAACTCATTTTTTCCACATGTAGACATGTGCCTGTATACGAATTTAATATTGTGAGAAGGTAATTTAACCTTTATCACAGTCCTGATATGACTTGAACACAGTTTTGAAGTAAACAGAAGAACTATATTTTTCCTCTTTCCTTTTTATGACAAATGTGTTTGCTCCTTTTTTTTCCTTTTGTTTTGCTGGAAGATTAGTTCCCATTTAAAACAGAATGTTATCTATAATTATTTAATAACTATAAAAATTCTGAAAGCTTTAAAATAATTATTCTCAAATTCA
>JAUZST010010840.1:0-12210 GCA_034779995.1 Parotocinclus haroldoi | reverse complement strand
CGTCAGAGCCTCAACCCCATCCTCCTGCTCACACACACACCCTGCCACCTCACTGGTCTCTCAATAAAACTCCCGTTCTGCATTTTCGTCTCCAGTACGCTCATTCAACAGTTCGTGACACTACCAAAGATTAAGAGTTCTGGCTCCTACAGACCAGTTAGATCAACTCGTTACCATTATTTCTCACTGCTAAAATAAACCTACCCTTACAATTATAGACTGTTCATATATTTGTAAGTGGGCAAACTTACAGCAAGGGGTCAAATAACTATTTCCTCCACTTTCCTCCAAATAACTTTTACATTTCCAATAACACAATAATCTCTTCATTAATTTAATACATCAGAAACATTCACTTATTTCATGATTATGGTAACAAATATAATCAATTCTTCTATTTGCCATTTAGTGTCTGAACAATTTTTAGAAAGCATATTTCTAATCACATAGATTATTCAATATAACATATGTTATACAGACATAAAATATCCACAAGTCCTACATAAACAAATTATTCTATATGATAAACATAGGTCATTAGCAACATTGCTGTATTGTTACATTAGAGATATTGTATTACACATGCTATAAAGACTGTAGGAATATATACTTCTCACAAAAAAATAGGGGGTACTTCAAAATAAAATTGCCCGTAATGAAATATGCCCTAATTTTTGTGAGCAGTGTAAAACATTGACCATGGCTTTTTTATTAAATTAAACAAGTAGGTTCTGAAATGGGAAAAAGCCAGTAATTAGAAGGGGTAAATATGGGTCAGTGACATGACACCCAAATTTACTGTCCAACTGTAATTTTTTTTTGTTAAAAAAGGTTAAATTGAATACAAATATGCCATAGATATCTAGTACCTCTCCCATGTATGTACTCACTTTAACCTTTTAAAAATAATTAGTTTATTAAATAACTTTGGCTATCTAATGTGTCAAAATATCATATGGTGCGACCGTCCGGCTATGACTGCTGTTTTGAAAATTTCTTTAAAATGACTCTAAATCAACTTATTTTTATTTTCTGCCATATTTGGCTTAATTTCCAAAATGTTTAGTAGTCTTGTACGAAATTGAAAAGCATTTGTAATTTAATTTCGATCATACTATACAAGCAAACTTTGTTCAATGATCTCCATTTTATGAAATATCATGTGGAGCAACCATCAAGAAACGACCACTTTGGAGCTTTTATTTTCAAACCAATTCAAAGACAGAAAGTGGCATCATATACCAGTTTGCCAAGGACCCGTGAAAGCAGCAAGCAGGTTGCAACAGTTACAACAAATTTCCCTCTGCTAAACACTGGGAAATGGTCCAGGCAGAGACAGGGGTCACCTGTGTCCAGATGATGGACAATAAAACCATAGTTAAAACCAGATGCTGCACATGCATGTCGACAGATTAAATGGTGTCACTACATGCTATGGGGAATTCCAGCTTTACAGATAGGAAAATTGTATTGGTTATGATATTATGCAACAGGTACAAGCTCAAAGTCAGTAATCTGAAATGTATTTTTCAGATTTATTTACACATTATAGCCAATTACAGTAGGTACTTTACTGAAATCAGCTATGGATGTGTAACCTTCTTGACTGCTGACACTGACTTTAAGGTGTCGGTTTTGTAGCTTAAAACTACTTATAAGCCAGTTGTGTTTGTAGCACTTCCGCTAAGTCGTCTTTTTTTTGCAGAACTTTGATAAACTGAAACTTTTGCAAACAACAGTCAAAGCACCCAAGTAGATCCAAGTTATGAAGATCAGTGTTGGCTGGTAGTTTATAAGGGAAGAATATATGTTTGTTTTTAAATGGGCTATATGGAAGTGTACTGCTCACAACAAATGAGGTGATATTTCAAAATGAAACATCCCATAATTAAATATCCCATATGTTTTGTGAACAGTGTGTTTAGGACACACATTTTAATAATTGATTCAATTTTTTTCTGGCCAGTTGCCACAGGTGTATAAAGTCAAGCAACTAGCCATGTTGTCTGCCTTTACAAACATTCATGAAAAAACTGGTCATTCTCATTAGCTCACTGAACTGGAACTACGGTACTACAGGATGTCGCTGCTGCAACTCTTCGCTTTATGAATTTTGTTCCCTCCTAAATTTTACATGATCAACAGTTAGTGGTATTACTGAAAAGTGTATATATATATATATGTTCATAAGCCCATAGCACAAACACACATGGCCTTTAATTTCTGCATGATAAAAGTATTCATCCCAGAACTTGCAATTACACGTTTTGTTAAACATGTTTATTTCCTTTGTTTGTATTGGAACAACACAGAAAAAAAAAAAACCAGAAAAAAGTGAAATATGATGTAATTTCATGCAAAACTCCAAAATTGGACTGGACAAAATTGTTGGCATCCGCAGCTTAATATTTGGTTGCACACCCTTTTGAAACAATAACTGGAAACAACTGCTTCCTGTAACCATCAACAAGCTTCTTGTACCTCTCAACTGGGATTTTGGACAACTCTTCTTTTGCAAACTGCTCCTTGTCTCTCACTTTCTCCCAACAGCAATTTAAAGATCTCTCAAAAGGTTTTCAATAGGATTTAGATCCGGACTCATTACTCATTCCATGACCTTGGATGCAAACCTAGCTTTCTGACATTTGACACTACGTTACAAACGTCAAGTCAAGTCCTCAGACAGTTCTCGTCTCTTCTTTCTGTTCTCCATGCTGTGTGGCACACACAGACACACAAAATATTGTCAACATCTCTCCTTTCTATCTGGTTTCAGGTATGGTATTTATATTGCCCACGCCTGTTACTTGGCTGAGGTGAATTTAAATGACCATCACATGCTTGAAACAAAGGTATTTACCCACAATTCTGAAAAGGTGCCAGCCTACTGTTGGAGTTTTGCATGAAATTATATCACGTTTGACTTTTTTTCTGTTACAATACTAACAAAGAAAATTAACCTGTGTATAACAGTTAGTGTAATTGCAATCAATTTTCGACATAAATACTTCACTTTCTGGAAAGATTTCACAATGTTGCACACAAAATCCTACTTGGCCATGTGTCAAGTTAGTGCTGGTCTATTGACATGCAAGTATGCCAAGTATTGGCATCTTGTACTCTTAAATATACTGCTCACAAAAATAAACTTTTTTTTATTAAAAACACGGCTCTTAAAATGAAATCCTATATCCTAATTCTATAATGAGCCATCCCCAAATTATTGCAAACTGTAATTATATAGATGAAACGTGACAAAACTGCTCTAAAAATAGGTAAGATAAAGCAAACAAACTGTTGTGGTAATACTTATAATTATAAAAGCTCACACTGCTTCTAAACCTCCACCTCATAAAGTGCAATATTAAAGTGTAAACTGATACTGGTATGACATTTGTCTGCTTCAAACTCAACTCCAAATAGATATTGTAAATGAAGAGTCAGCTCTGAAGTGCTGTAATGATGATGACTAAACAAAAACCTCACCCCGTCCTTGCTCTGAGTCTTTCGGAGATGCTCCCATTATACCCAATCATGACACTCACCTATTTCCAATTAACCTGTGGAATGTTAGAAAAGGGTGTTCTTTGTGAATTCTTCAATTTTCTCAGTCTTCTGTTGGCCCTATCCCAACTTTTCTGGAACGTGTTGCAGGCATCAAATTGAAAATGAGTGAATATTTGCAGCAACAAGAATACAAAGGTTATTCATTTAAACATGAAATATCTTGATCCAATCCTGAGCAGGTTTTAGGTTAAACCCGAAACTTAATTCATCCGACACAATACTAAGTTAACCTTAATATGAGAATGACACTTAGTAAGATGTTCCTGAACTGTATATGTCTTGATTTAATGGTTGTTTCTCTCTGACAAGCAGTTGTTTCCCATATACCACACCCATCGTGTTTTAAAACCAATTTATTGCACATCAGTCATCTCATACATATTTCAAGATAAAAGTGTTGTTAGTAAAATTTTTTTTAAAAAAACCCTGAATCTTATCTAAATTAGGGGTTGGCAAAATGACAATATCTTATCATACTGAGATTAATTTTGTTATTGTGACAGAACAGTAGTTTTCAACTGGGGCGTTTGCAGCATTGGATGGGAGTGGGGGGTGTGTAGGAGGTTAATCATCATTTGCTTTTTTCTGCAGAACTTACATGCGTACAACGCTTGCAAAATGCTTGGATGAAAACCTGGCTACTAGCTATTAGTACAAAAAAGATGCAACAGACACCCCCCCCCCCCTCTTAAAATGCACGCGGCTGGACTATTATCTGAATGCATGCATGCGTGCGTGGCTGTAGCACTGGTAGGAGGAGGACCCCAATTGCATTGAACCAGCTTTGGGTTCAAGCATATCATCAGAACTTGAACACTGACCAACTCAATGTGTTATTTTAACCAGTGCAATTATTTACTCGTCCTATTTACTTTGATGATATTTTGAATTTCATCAAATTCAAATAGTAGTTATTTTTAGAATATGTCACTACTGATGCACTTTGTCTACAATGACAATCTATTGTGATAAATACTGTGTATCATAATGTCTTTATTAATGTGATTATAATATTGTCAGGTTTGCCCTCCCCTAATCTGAACGTACTACATTCCAGAAAAGAAACTGTGCAACAGCCATAATTCCTTTATCTTCTGTTATCTGCCTCTTTATGAGGCACGCTGTTGTCGCTTACTGTGAGCAGGGCTGCACTTTTACACTTTTCCTAAATTCTAAAGTTCTAAGATCAACTTTCACGCTTTATAAGCAAATGGCTTTTTGGGCCTTCTAATAGCAAGACTTGACTGTTACAAGAACAGCAATGGCTATAGCATAAAACAGCAAAAACAAAGCAGTGCATTCAGTTTCAAACACATACATATATACATAAAAATACATAATGAACACAGTAATGAAAATTGAAATTAAAAAGCCCCAATTTAGTACACACAGATTTGCTTGTATTTAAAAAAAATAAGACGTTCTAATTCACATGCTTCGTGTTGACCTGTCGAGAAACATGATGGAGTAACTCCATCTACAACATACAATGACATTATTCAATAGCTATGCTATTATCAAAAATTTTTTTTTTTTTTTTTACATTATTCTTGCTCTTATAGCTTGTTTCTCGTTTGAAAGATGTTGGCTGTCCATGTTGAGTTTTAAGGATGTCCTAAAAATGGCCTTTACAGATGTACTTCCTTCGCTAAATGTTGTCCATCACTGAAGCCATTTAATTCCCCTGGACTTCATTTGTCCTGAACCAAAGCAATTGAGTTATTCACATTGGGCCTTTCTGAGTTTGGTGTATTCATAGATGTGTTAGTGTCATTCCCTGTAGAAAATTAATAACTTAGTAAGCAAATAAATTCAAACATTAAGTGAAATACACACATTATGAACACACGACAAGTCATATTAGGAATGCAGCCTGTTCTTTTAAGACTAAAGAACACAAACAGTGAAAATACCTTGTAGCATTTTCCCCTCTTCAGGTGCAGCATCTTGTGGGAAATATTAGTCATTAGTTAATAATTGTAAGAATAAGCAGGATTAGTAATTAATTAATTGAAACAGGTATGACAAAAGGTAGAATTACTCACTAGACTTGTTTTCAGGTCTGTTGCGCTTAAAGATAGCTTAGACACACAAAAGAAAGTAGAAAATATAAATATACAGAAGCCAACTGCTATCGACTCGTGTGTACAGAGCAAAATCTTGCAGAAAACTGACCATATTTGTATAATCATACCTTAAAATGTTTAAAAGACACCATTACTGACCTAAATACTTAAGATAAAGAAAACATATGCATATAAACATTATATTAGGTAATATATTAGAAAAAATTATCCTGTGGCAGTATAACTTGCATTTACTCTTAGCCAATTTTAAGTGACAGGAGGATAAATAACTGATTATAATTTACTATTTATTGTTTTTTGCAAAATTGTACAGTGATTATACACATAAAGCCAAATTTATATGCTGATCCATCCCAAAAAGCTGCATAATATGGTGGCAACCTGGTTTAAAAATGGCAGAATTACCATCTGGTGCCTTAGCTCCAACTTAAACAAATTTAGTCACAGAAAAAAAAATGTCCCCCATCAGACAATATATTGCTAACAAAGATGTACGTTTAACCTTTTAAAAATAATTGTAATTGGGTACTTTTGCACCAAACAGTTTGGTTTACATTCGCACTGCCTCTAATGGATAACGCTGATGCCTTTTTGGTTTTTCCCCGTTCCGATTTATTTACCTCAGTCCCTTACTCCCCATGTTTTATATTATTTTTCTAGTGTAGTGTGTGTATGCGCGAACGTGTTTGACCGATGTTAACTTGGTTCAGCCGCCAGCTTCCTGGTATGCCAGAACCCTCAGTATCTCTTTATTTACTTCCCGTTTTATTTAATGAGGCCTGTTATTTCAGAGTATTATTTGCATTTGTAACTCCATCACCATTTTAGGTGGGGTCTACGACCCACTTAATACCACCAGTAGGGGTCCTAATTAACAGCTCGCCCGCGCACACACCATTGTAAAATACTCCAGGAGCAATTGTCTCAGTCTAAAATAAGTTTTTTTTTTTTCAGTTTCACACTAAGATAATTCCCCAAAAGCTTAATTGCTTATTTAAACTCATCTTAACCAGAGCCACCAATAATTGGGGAGGGGGCTTATGGAGGACCAAAAATTATATGTATAAATAAATTCCTTTATAAATCAATATGAAATAAAAGACACCATTTTCATGAAAAAAGGTACACCAAAAATAAATGTTATGAATTTATTTATACATTTTCATATATCAACATGTATTTGGGCTTTTTCTGTATTTTAAATTTATTATATTTATTTTTGGTGCATTGTATATATTTCCACATTTATTCATGTATTTCCACAAATCTACATTTATTCACTTGTTCACCCATATGTTAACTGAGTTGGTGGTCTGAACCTCATTCTAAAACAGGACTAGTTAAAGAGTTCCGTTCCTACTGTTCTACTAATGCCATGGATTACAGAAGCTGTACTCTAGGGTGTTAATAGCAGAGGAGGCGCGTTACGAACGCATTTAGTTCATCATGTTCAAACCAATACGTCAGAGAATAAAGTAGGGACTAAAAGGTGTTTTCAGTTGGTGACGTGGATATATTTTACCTGTCCAAAAAGTGTTAATAATATTTTAAAGACGTATTTGGTAACGTAAATCCATTTCTACTGTGATTATGAACAAGTGCGTGTAGAGAACGCACACATCTGAGCTTTTGTGCCTAAATATTTAAAAAAGCTCGTACTATATTCATTTGAACTTGTTTAAACCAGATCTGTGGTCGAAAGCTTTAGTTATAACCACTTTATTGTATACTGTTATTATTAATGCACATTATACATAGGCCTTTTGTCTTTATTAATCAGTAGTTGTGACTTGACAGTTCTAGGGATTTATATGTTCTGTTCACAGTGCTGGTCTCTTAAACACAAGCTGCCCAAAGGTCTGTAATACGACCCAATTGCTGTTTGTTGTAAAGCAAACCATGAGCTCAAGTGCAGAAAGTCTGATTTAAACTTGATATGGACATTGAGTGATATTTGATGAGGTTTTCTAAAGTTATATACGAAGGTGTACATGTTAAATAACTAAATCTGCATTTCATGACAGGACTGCAACAGTGCTTGAAATGTGGATGTGCCCCAATATTTTGGACATGTCCCAAATACATTTGGCTAGGGTGTATATGAATGCGTAAGGCAATTGGCAGTGTGTTTGTGCGCATGCTTGTGTGTGTTTTTATAACCAACAATGTATCAACAGGTCACTTAGTTTCACGGAGTGCTCTGGGGTGACACAGAGGTGACAGAATCAACTTGGAATAATTTACATGTTATGAGATTTAATAAACATACATTTTAAAGTGGTCGTAACTCAATATCCACCATAGAGCTAGTTCAAACTGGGCAGATACACTCAGTTCACTTAGACAGGAATCAAGGTAGAAGGAATGATGTATTACAAGCTTTATTAAACCTATAAGCACAGAAGCTCAAATGTGAACGTGCTCTACATGCATTTATTCACGTGCGTATGGTGATCCGTCACCAAATACGTCGTAAACAAACACTTTAGACAGCTAAAAATATATCTAAGTTGTCAACTGGAAACATATTTCAAAGCCTACATTATTCTCTGATTTATTGGCGTGAACATGATACCATTTCATCACTTGACTGCAATCACCCGAAGCCATGAATTTAAAAGCATAGCTTAGCTCGCTTGGGTCATGAAGAGGTGGTGTTGTTCGGTTGCTTTTCTCTGATTCACCAAACTGACCAATCCTTCTTTAGAAGTTAGGACCACCCACTCAATTAACATAAGCGTGAATAAATAAATAAAGGTAGAAATGTGGAAATGGATGTAAAGATACAAAAACAAAGTCCAAATAAATGGTATGCGAAAATGTATAAATAAGTTAAAAACATTTATTTTTAGTGTGCCCTTCTCCTGACAAAATATAGTTGTTGTTAATTTATTTATACTTGTGTCATTTTTGGACTCCCATAGGGGCTACCAACGTAAACACTAATTTAAACTATGATGAGACAGAAGTGGTGAACTGAGAACTCTCATACCTTCTCTGAATTTCCAGATCAGTACTCCAATCACGCAAACAAGAATGATAATAACTACAGGTATTATCCAAGCAATTAATGCTGTAGGTTTATCAGGCACTACAAAAAAGAAAAAAAAAATTAGTACTATACAACACACTAAGAATAAAGCTAAAATATATAAATGTTTTTTTGAAAAACTTTCAAAATTTTAATTACCATTGTAACATTGTGCAAGTTTCCACTCTGTATTGTTTTTGCTCACTTTATTTTCTACAGTGCAGAAAAAGATTGAATCTTTACTCTGCTCTTCAGAGATAGAAATTCTATTACCCGCTACATTGGTATCTGGCCCCATCCATGTAAACGTTGCATTATCTCCACGATCAACTGAACACACAAGATATTCAGTTTTGTCCAATTTACTCTCACAGGTCACTTGTGGTTTTGAAAGTGCATCTGTAAGTAAAATAAAAAATTAGATTACACTGACTACAGTATACTTTAAGAACATAAAACACTAGAATATCACATTTATTGCCATAACCTACAATATTTTAACACGCTACATTGTACCATGACAAATGAAAGCATTTTCTTATACTATCTTAGCTTATGACATTTATGAACAGCATGTTTCAGACATGAAACATGTTTAAAACTATGAGAATTATACTAGCCATCTACGAGGACACTGGTGTGTGACAGCACTGGTGTGATGATGAGTGAATGAGAAGTGTCAGGTTAAAAATATCTGCAAAGTAATTGTACTAATGTATCTGATCAAAAGAAAGCTTTTTTCAAACATTGTCTTACAGCCATCACTGAGCAACAAGCAGATTAATCACAAGGAATTTAATGTACCAATGGTACACACTCTTACTCAAACATTGGGTGCCCCTGCTCAAAGTACAAAGCATACAAAACAACTTCGTAAGCTTTCACTTTCAGTTTGTCATGTTGTGGCCTTGTGCTAAAATAAAACAAAACAGGTTTCATTTAAACCGTGTCATAATGAGAAAGTGGAAACAGAATTTTAGCAATTTTTGAAAATTAACTAAAAAGGAAAAACTAATTTCGCATGGACAAAAGAATTTATAATAGTGTTGTAGCCAAAACCGCTAGAGCTAAGTCAAGACGAACTTTTAGTAGAAAGGACTTTTAGTAGTCTTGTCCAAGTGTAGACCGAGAACGAGATGGAAGACCAGATTAAGATTTTGTCTTAGATTAAGAAACCAAATGCCATTAGTTTTATATTTGCTTTACATTTAATATATATGTATTATCATTAATTATTATGTTATAGTCTTAGTCAAACTGAACCAATGTAACGTTTGGAAGCAAATGATGGTGATGATTTTTTCCTTCTTCTCTCAAAGTTAATTAGAAGTCGCCACATAAAATCATCTGAATATTGCATCCATTCTACTGTATCTCATCCATTTCAGATGAGAGGTAAAACACCTTCAAAAAACAAGATCAGTTGCATTCAACTCAACATTTCCACAGTCAATCATGAAACGAGTCAAAAAAAGAGCTTACACATACACACACGCATCTGTTGTATTACTAAATGTTAAAACACAATAATAAAAATCCCAGGTTTTGCAGACATGGTCAAGCGACCAGGGGGAAATGCAAGCTTGACGTCTTAATGTCAGAGAATTCAAAATAAAACATGCTCATTGACTGGAAGCTGAACGAGAAGAGCAGGAACTTGTTTTTGCCCATTAGCCAATCAGAGTGCACATATTATTTATATTATTTAGGCATGTAGAGAAAGGACTGATTTATTCTGTTTGAACGGACTGTTGATATTAAGGCTGATGGGTGTACCTACAGCTTGAGATATGAAAACACTGCATGTACAGTTGTGGGCAAAAGTTGACAAAGGGCATGACTTTTGGTTTTCACAATGTTTGCTGCATCTGTCAGTGTTGATTAGAAGAGCAGACTGGTTGCTATAAAAGGTTAGGGCGCTATTAAGGTTTCTTCTGTTAACCATGGCTACACCTCCAGGGAAACACATGCAGTCGTCATTGCGTTGCATCAAAAGGGTTTCACTGGCAAGGACATTTCTGCTTGTAAGATAGCACATCAATCAACCATTTAACAAATCATTAAGATTTTCAAGGAGGGCAGTTTAATTACAGTGAAAATGGGTTTAGGGTGCCCAAGAAAGTAAAGCAAGCGTCAGGACCGTCTCCTAAAGAGGATGCAGCTATGAGATCAGGTCACCACAAGTGCAGAGCTTGCTCAGGAATAGCAGAAAAAGAAGGCTTTGAGAATGGCTTGTTGTCAAGAAAGGCATCCTGAGAACATCTGTGTGGGGGTTGCTTCTCATCCAGGGGAGAGGCAAGAACACTGCCATGCATAAGGAATGGTATCAAAACATCCTCCAAGAGCAACTTCTCCATACAGTCCAGGAGTAATTTGGAGATGAACAATCATTTTGTACTTCATTATTCAAATTGTACTTCATTATACCATATAAACATCTGACAAAAGATTCAGTCTTTCACAAAGTCAGCACACTTTGTGAAAGCCCAACCAAGCAGTCTGAAATATTTTGGCCACTGTACATTGTACAATGTAGTTTACTAAGTGAAAATAAATTGTTTATTAAACAATACTCTTCACATGGCACTAGAAACAATCTGACATATTTCAGAAAGCTGTCTGTTGCACCACTATGGTTCTTCTATTGATACAAATACATAAACACATTTTGTCATGTTTGTTTATAAGTTTATCTTAAGACTAGATTTAAATGTACACCAAAGTCTACGCCAATTTAGAGTAATCAACTGGCCTAACATGCATTTCTTTAGACTGTGGGAGGAAACGGGAGTATTCAGTGTATAAAATATAAAAAATGTTCATTCAAACATATTAAAAGAATGTTAAGCATCATGTTATTTCAGCATGTAAGTAAAAGACTGATTTAATCTATTTGAATTGATTGCTAATATGTTTACTGATGACACATTTATAATTAAAATGATTTTAGACAGATGTGCTGGACTCTGGTTCTGCCTTATCCCGAGACAAGACAGAGACCAAATGGGCTTGAACCGAGATCACTTGTTTCAAGGCTGAAACTGGACTCGAGTCAAACAACACTATGTAGTAAGTTTACTATCTAGCATGTAGTTAATATACACTTACCCATTACTACAAGCTTGAAGTTTAACAAATCCAGGACATCATTCATCTCGAACTCAACTGTATACACACCACTGTCTTCTTTCTCCATGTCGTTAATTGTTAACTCACCACTCTCAGGGGAAAGGCTTGCTCGGTCTTTGTGTGAATACCAGTGAACTTTATTTTTAGGGTCCCAATCAGCCAGTCTGACAGCATCTTGACCATCGCCTTTGAATTTCCAATTAAATGTAGTTATTTTGCCTTTAAAGTTTGGTTTGAACGTGTGTGATTTCCCAGTCGCAATATAGTCATCACAGAATGCACGACCTAACAAAAAAAGAAAAATAGAACATCTTAGTAATGTAATATATATATATATATATATATATATATATATATATATATATATATATATACACACACACAAAGACATATAAA
>JAUZST010010839.1:0-12210 GCA_034779995.1 Parotocinclus haroldoi | reverse complement strand
TAATTTTTTAAAATAAACTTCTTTATTTATACTTATGCCATTTCCATAGATTTGATGCAGGATCAGAGAGATAATTGGCAACTTTTATGATTAGTATGTGATGTGCTTGAGGTGTTTTATCTAATGAATAGTAGCTAGCTATTGATTATGAAGTTGCCTTTAGTAACACTACACATCATTTAGTTGGCACAAAATAGTTTTATTGTGAATAATAAGCGTTTACATTGGGCAGAGACAAGACATAGTAGACTTGTGTTCAAGAAGGTTTAATTACAAGTGATGAGAGGGAAAATTCAACTAAAGCATAGGCATTGCATTCATGTTATTAAGACATTATACATCAGTCACTTTGAGCAGTAATACTCATTTACTATTAATGAAATAATAATGTCAATTATATATAATAATAACTTAAATTTTCCCTGTATGAGTCAAACTTTCTTCAAGTCATTGCTAGTCGCATAGAAACGGAAGCCTGACAAAAAAGTACAGTTGTGGCCAAAAGTTTTGAAAATGGCACAAATCTTGGTTTTCACAAAGGTTACTTTTAAGAACATTTTGTCAATTGTTTATATGGTTTAATGAAGTACACTTATAAGCATTTCATACTTAAAAAACCCCTTTTATTGACAAATACATCCAGTTTAACAAAGACTTCATATTTACAGTGTTAACCCTTCTTCTTTAAGACTTTTGCAATTCACCCATGCTGGATATCAACTCCGGGGCAAAATCTTGAATGATGGCAACCCATTCTTGCCTAATCAGTGCTTGAGTTGATCACAGTTTCTGGGTTTTTGTTTGTCCACCCTCTTGAGGATTGGCCACAGGTTCTCAATGGGATTGAGATCTAGGGAGTTTCCTGGCCATGGACCTGGTTTTGTTCACCAAGCCATTTGGTTATCACTTTTGGCTTGTGACATGGTGCTCCATCATGCTGAAAAAAAAAATTGTTTATCTCCAAAATCCTCCTGGAATGTTGGGAGAAGTTACACATCGAGGATGTTTTGATACCATTCATTCATTATTCCTATTCTGTCTTCTTAGGCAAAACATGGAGTGAAAGCACCCCGCTGGATGAGAAGCAATCCCACACATGAAGGGTCTCAGGATGTTTTACTGTTGGCATGACCCAGGACCTATTCTAGCGCTCACTTTTTCTGCTCCAGGCAATAATTTTTCCAGATGTTCCAAACAGTCTGAAGGGGGCTTCATTAGAGAAAATAATTTTACCCCCATCCTCTGCTCTCCAATCCCTATACTTCCTGCAGAATGTCAGTCTGTCCTTGATGATTTTTTTTTCTGGAAGAGAAGTGGCTTATTTACTGCCCTTCTTGACACCAAGCCATCCTCCAAAAGCCTTTGTCTCACTATGTGTTCAGATGCCCTCGCACATTTGTGAGCAAGCTCTGCGCTGGTGGGATCTGGTAATTGCATCCTTTTTAGGAGACGGTCCTGACACTTGACATTCTTGGGTCCTTATAAAGCATTGCAACTAACCCCACTCTTCTTGAAGTTTTTGATGATTCGATAATTGGTTGATCGTACATGCAGCAACGTCCTTACCTGTGAAACCCTTTTGATGCAATGCATTGATGACTGCACATGATTCCTCGGAGGTAACCATGGTTAACAGAAGCAGAACCACTACCCTTTTAAAAGCAACCCGTCTGCTCTTCTAATCGGCATGACAGAGTGATATAAACCTGCGTACAGTCTAACGCAGTCTGAGGCATAACGTAATTGTCCTCATTAACCTTTCTCCTGAGCAAATGAGATCATCACTGAAATGATGTCTATCTTGTAGGGCTGAAATGCAGTGGCTGGAATGCATATATTTTTATGTGATATGGTCATTTTTAGGTCATTTTTTGTCTGCGCACTCAAAACCCATAAAATACCATGCAAACTTTAATAAAGAACTTAACTTAATTTATGAGCAGATTTAACATGACACAACACTGTTGGGACTAAATTCTTTTCACATGCATTCTGCACAAAAACAACATTCCCATATATCCCTCTTGACTGAACACATAAACCTGCATACAGTCTAACGCAGTCTGAGGCATAAAGTAATTAATTTTAGCACGTGCTTAAGTACTTTACGTACTTTTGGAAGGTGATACGATTATAAGTGGGTAGTCAAAACAGCTATGAGCTGTGTAACTGACTTTTTAAAAAATGCTAAATACCGAATGAACTGGCCCAAACTGAAAGTGCTCAAGCTTTTGGCAAGGTGCTAGGCATTATGGGAAAAGTAGTGCTCGTAGTGAACTTGTGTTGCATGTCCTGGCGTTCTTTTCAGCAATCAAGGCTTAAATTGACTTTTTATCACTGGAATTTTGGTTGTTAGCAGCATCACGTCACTAGCGTAGGTTCTGTTTGCTGTGAATGAATTCATTCTGTGTTCTATTAATGACTGAATAGTACAGTATATAACACACAGTTATCTGTGGTGCAAACTTGCTCAGAGTGGTTAGCAGCACCAGCTACTGAAAGTGTGCAATATATCTAGCTTAATATAATGACTATTCTCTTTGTAATGGTTCATCTTTATAATCAGATTGATTTATTCTGAATATCTATCCAGATTCGGGTAAAAACCTGATTGAAATTGGCAGAGTAAATCTGAAAAGCTGATTCTAGTTTCTAGTCTCCCAGGAGCATCTCACGTCTGTTTTTACCGTTGCCCTTGCGTGCTCTGTGAAGTATGTTATAGTAGCTATGAAATATAAAGAGACCTCTCTTTTATCTCTACTGATGGCAACCATTATTATTTTTGTCACCGTGTCACTCTCATCAACAGTACCTCCCTCGCTATGTTAGACACACTTTCTCAAGGTAATCTGTACTGTGTGCAGTGGTTGTACACATCGAACCAATACACTGTCTCTTAACTAGGAGCACCAAGTGCTGGTCAAGAGTGTTCATTACTTTTTACAGATGCAATAATAACCGGCAATGTTAAAATGCAAATGTTTTGCAAAACAGATAAAAACACACAAAACACGCATTTTTGTTACACGTGACTATCTGTGTTTTTGTTTCTATCTGCGTCACTATCTCTGATCTCAAGGGATCCTTTCTGAAATACGTTAAGCCTCTTCTGCTATTTGAAATTACATATTTGTTTCCTGTTCTAGTATTGTTACCCCCGGATCTGCAGGCTTTAAATTGTTTTGGGCCATTTCAAACACAGACACGGTGCTCACTGTGGAGCGCCTGCTCATGCTGATGGAGAACTCCTGTGAAAGACTCGGTTTGCCCAGGACGCTCTTTAGCTGTGCCCAAAAGAAGCTCTGGTGTTTGGGCTGTTGAGGCCATTCCAGGTAGGTTTTCATGCTCAGCAGCTTTTTGAGTTTGCAGTACTTGCTGGGTAGAGAGTTCGGATCAATGGGCTCCTTCACCACCAGAATGACATCGCTGAAGGTTTTTCCCATAGAACGCTGCTGGGCAAAATAGAGCTCATAGTTGCACCACTCGCTGTTTACAAAGTGCTTTGACAACACAAAGATAACCTAAAAAAGAAACAGGACTTTAGGATCATCAACTTTGCATGCGATTCCAAAACAGAAAAAGTTGGGACAGTATGGAAAAAGCAAATAGAATATAAATACAGTGCTTCTAATATTTACTATATATATATATATATATAAATCTAATATTTAGATTTTTGTTCAATTGCAGACAGTATGTACTCAATACATTTCCTGTTTTGTCTGGTCTACTCTTTGTTAAAAAAAACATCAATTCCTACATTGAAAGTTTGCAAAACATCTAGTAATGAGGTTGAAAAAAAAACTAAGTAATGATTTTATTTAAGAAAATCTTTTAAAACAATGTTCTTCAAAAACAGGGATTTGCATATTTCAGTCCTAACTTTTTCTAATTTAGCTTGTTTGCATTATCTTGCTGAAAAACAAATGGTACATTCCTGTGAAAAATGGCATCTTGAAGATAGCATTTGTTATGCTAAAATCTCAATGTACTGACAATATTATCTTTTCCTCATTGGTGCTGCCATCACAGAAGTGTAAATGATAGTTGTCAAGGGTACTGACACAACCATGACAGACCCTGGCTTTTAGACCTGTAGAAGATCCAAGAACAGCCAAAACGACCCGGCCTTGCAAAATATGTTCATGGTTAGGTAAACATAATACTTGTTTTTTTTTTGCACAAGTAAAGTTTTAAGTGGCATTTGTAAATGTAACTCTGTATTGTAGTGCTTGATAAAGGTTTGTCAAAGTAATCCCTTGCCCGTGTAGTTCTATCATCAATTGATTCATGTCACCTTATGCAGTGCCTTCTGAGGGGTAAGAGATCAATTTAGGCTTGTGCCCTTGTCCTTTATGCACTGAAATTCCTCCAGATTCTGTAACTGGTTTAATGATGTAATGCATTTTAGCAGAATAAATATGCAAATCCCTTCCAATATTTCTTTTAGGAACATTTAAACATCAGTCATTTTCTCCCATATTTGTTGACAAACAGGAAATTACATTATTATTTATTTTAATTATATTAATTGCTAGCTCTAAATTGCCCTCTGCCAATCTTTTTTAGAATGTGTTGCGGGTCTGAAATGCAGAAATGGATTGGATGTTTATTAACAAATGAAACCAAGTTAACTTGAGTTCATATTGTCTGCAACGAAATAGAAGTCGGAGAAAACGCAAGACACTCTGCAGTTTTTTTAATTTGCATTTTCCATAACATCCCAACTCTTTCTAATTTGGGGTTGCAGCGTAATAGAATTTGTAGTCATAGTTTTTTTTCACTATGTGTGACCTGGTTGTACCTTGCGACTGTTTTCGATGTTCTCAATTATGTTGTCAATTATCCATTTTCCTGGCATGAAGTCTCTTTCATGGATGCAAAGTCTGTAAGGTGGTCTGGAGTTCTCAAGATATGGCAACAGTTGGTCCCTTACCCAGTCCGCATCTGAGTGACTATAGGAGATGAAGGCATGAAAGGCACAGTCCATGGTGTGAGCTAAACTTTCTTTATGGGCCCTGTACTTGGCCCTGAGAATTTGATATGTAGCTTTAGTGTACCACGGTATGTTACAGAAGTAGCACATAAGCATGATAGCAACAAAAGCACTTGTAGTGGTGACCACTGAGATGGCAATGGTAATCCTGACGTCACAGAAAATATGGCCAGGAAGGTAGTGAGATATCCCTGTACTGAGCAGGTCTGCTGGGTGGTAGCACCTGTAGTTCTCAGGCCAGTCTATGATGTGGACTTTGTCCTTGGCATTGGTCTCCTGGATGAATCTGTGGAGGTCGCAGGTGCAGTGGTAAGGGTTGTTGCCTGCTTTCAGAATCTTCAGGTTAGGCATTCCAGTAAAGATATTCTTGTTAAGAAGTCCGAAGGAGTTTTCATCCAAGGTTAGCAATTCTAAACTGGGGCTCTTCCAGTCTGAGGGAATAAATTTAATTTTGTTACCAGTAAGGTATAGCTCCTTTAGACTGTTGGCCTTCTGAAAATAATCCACGTCTAGGCGGTCTAGATTGCAGTAGGACAGATTGAGGTATAGTACAGTAGTTGGTAGACATTTGAAGCTCTCAGCAGACATGCTATTATGGTTGGCAATGACTTTGGTGATGTTCTGGGGCCAAGAACAAAGGCCATTATTTATAGAACCTAAGTGGTTGTAACTGATATCGATTACCTCCAGGTTGATAAACTGCCCAGTGAGAGATGCAAATGAACTCAGGCTTGTCAGCTGATTATTGCTAACATTAAATGTGTTAAGCAGTGGCATTGAATCTCTGTAGTTACATTGCGGGTTAAAGAAAAACTTGTCCATCAGTTGGTTTTTGGATACATCCAGTATTTTAACCAATCTCATCATCTCCCATGCCTCACAGGGAATGGTATTGAAGTTCAAATTGTTTATGCGCAGGTGATGAACCTCGTTCAACCATGTAAAACTCCGATCAAAGCGTAAGATATCTGGGTTGCTGATATCTCTGTAAAATCAAACAGATAAATAAAGAAAACAACTCATTTTGGCACTTTAATGTCAAAATGACTTGTAAAGATTTTTGGATATTGTCCATATTACAAAGTTTAATACTTACGAGAGAACCAACATTTCCAGCACCAATTTCGTCACACTGGATCCCTGCTCACTCTCCACAAATGTCTGTGAGCTAGCAAAATCAATGTAGAACAGTCCTAGCAATTTAATTTGACTATTTTGTAGATTTGAAAGAACCATTCTCAAAAGTTCTTCATTTAATTTCCCACGATGAAAGACCAGCTGTTGGGAGTTTATGTGTTGCAAGCCATAAAAAATATCCTCTGAGTCTGCATAGTAGTTAAACTTAAAGAGATTCCGAAAACGAAGTACTTTGAATGATTTGTTGGCAAGGTCTTTTAGTATCATAGGAAGGACATGTGTTCTGTTATCTATAGAAACATCCAGCCACAATTCTGTGGCTTGAATGTTTTTTAAATAACCTGGATCATAAATGTCCAGTGTAGAACCAAATTTAATTGCAAACCTGTCAAGGGAGATATTCTGCAGAACACCAAGATCCCATAGTTTAAAAACGCTTAAAGCGGGACCACCCAAGGACAATTCCTTCAAATTCTTGAAATTCCAAAACGCATCATCCAGTGTTGCATCAGTGTAGAGGTTATTTGACAGTTCTAAACTTTGCAGTTTGCTGAGTGGAGCAAGAGCTTTTGTTGGAATAGTTGGCAATGAGTTGTTAAAGATGTTTATTTTTTCCAGTAGTGGATTGTTCTGAAAGGCATTGTCTTCAATCAGAGATATATTGTTAAACTGAAGTAAAAGGACTCTGAGAAGAGGCAATTCAGTAAAGTCCACATTTTTGATGACATCCAGAACGTTGTATGAAAGGTCTAGCACCTCTATGGAATGAGGCAGTTGTTCCACCGGTACATTCTCAAGTCTCAGGCCCCTGCAGTTCGCTATTTGCTGGTCATCAGTTATCAGACAGGACTGTTCAGCTTGTACTGGCAAGGTGAGAAGAGGTGTTTGGAAGCCAAACACAAAACCAAGCAAAGTAAACACCCTTACATCTGCCATTTGGATCTGTATGGAGATATAAAATAATATGGGTAGTTTGCTATAGTGTTTATCCTGTAAACAGTCTATCACTATCTGAAATGTGTGGATTATTGTTGTCACTGCTTAAAACACGGTCCAATGCTGACACTGCTAGCTAGCTAGTTTTCTCATTATGGCATCACACTTGTTTTGCATTACAATAGAGTCTTAATGAAAATATCATAATATTCATGTGACACTGTTCTTCATGATAAATCACCTGACAAACATATTATTTGTTTAAATCATTATTAGTTTTAATTATTAGTTTTTTCTTATTCAGCTGTTCCGTTTGTCTTCACATATAATGAATTTGGAGGCACTGTTGCCCCAAAGCAGCCCTGAAATGAGGCTTGAATGTCTGATCTGTAACCCTTAGTTCGAAGGAGAAGGTGCCTGCATGAGCAGATGTTCCTGAAGGCAAGTGTAATTTGAACACATAAATAAAGATATTTTTGAATGTTGTGTTTCTTATTTGAAAGATCTGACGACTGATTAACAAAAATGACTGAAAAAGCCAAATGGGAGTTTCATTTAAACATTTTAGTATTTAGGGCAGACATGACTGTTGTTCTCTGTTGTTATAACTGAGTATTTAAGTATAAAATTGTGTTTTCTTAAGTCAGTCAGGTGTGAGGATTTTTACAGTTGAAATGAAACATTCTTTTAAGTTTAATTGGTATTTGAGAAAAATAGGCAGGAAAATGGAAAATGTTAATGTTACTAGATCTAGGAGTACATTTCTCATAATGAATGCTATTTGATGTGTTCACTGGATTTATGAAATGCTTTAGTCTGCTATCAAAATTTAAAAGCTATTTTGGCGGGTACTGAATGAATGTGGTTCATTTTTATCTCAGTAAATGAACATTTAGTGAGTATGTACTGGCCTGTTTCTTTGATCTTTTATTAGCGGATGGATAGTAGGTACGTCATACAAAATTCGAATGACATATCTTTAAAGAAATTTGCTGCTCTGGGGCAGTTTTTCCAAATAGTTGTATGTTTTTAATTTGATGCTGGTTTCATAATATAGCCTTTTTAAACTTTTCATAAGAGCTTTACTTTAGAACCCCCAAGTCAAAACTCATCCCCCATTAATAAACCTTTAGTGATGCCCCTCCTCTTAGAAACATAGTTATTTAAAAAAAGACTTAAACAAAACTTGCTGAGATAAGTCATGAGATATAGACACGTCTTATATTTAAGTCACTGAGGTGACTGAGGTGGTCATCCTGATCAGCATCCAAGGGCTTTTGAGTTTATTAAGTAAAAATTAGCATTGAATTGCATTCTACCTTGTTCAAACACATTGCATTAGGTTGTTTTTTGTTTAAAATTTTTATAATGGTACAAATAATTTATGATTTTGAGATTTTATTTACTGCATGTATTATATATATATATATATATAATCTCAGGAAAACAACAACAGTTCTGTCATAATAATGATCTAAATAATTTGAGCTGAGAAAGTTGTGAAGTATCATATTTAATCATAAGTGTGTTTGAAAACAACTTGTCTGAGAACAACGGTATAGACAAAGTCCTGCTATTTGCTTAGTAGTAGATTAATCTTTCTTATTTGGTTATTATTTAATATTGCTGTTGATTTGATAATTTGTTGTTATTTAGTAGTGCTATTTAATAGTTAGGTTAGTATTCAGATACGTTTGTATCACATTCATATGCACTTTAAACACATATAAAGCTCTCATGTTTGAGAATTATGATCTGTTTGTGTGTATTGGCAAATTAAACTTTAATCAAGTGAGAAGAAAACGCAGATATAAACTCATTAATAAAATAGCATGCATTATAGAATGTTACTGTTGCTTGAATTTCACCAAAGAAAATTCTCAAGCGATTCCATTGTTTACAATTATTCCGTTCATTATTAGTGAAAAACCACCTGAATCTTTGACAAGGTTAGAATACCTGAATAGGCAGATAACCCAGTAATAAGAGTAAAAATAAACCAGAACAAATGTATAGGTTAGAAAATAAAGATTACTGGGTTAGACACATTACAGGGCAGCATATAATCAGAACAGTGTTTAGCTGTATTCTGATCCAGCACTGGGTAAAAGCTTAAACAAAACCTACGCATATATAGGCCTTATAATTAATTAATTATAATTACCTGCTTTAACTCTTAATGTATTTTAGACATTTGTTGATCCATTTAAATCATAATAAAAACACATCTGTCACAGGTTATTGAAGTAACCTGGCAATTAGGTCTGACTGTTTAATACAACATGACAAAATATGACTGACAAACAGAACTCAGTGAAATGCAGGTCAGAAAACCAAGCGTGAATTTAGATCTTACCTCATAGTGCGCATAAATGTAACCGTGTACAAGTCACAGCAGACTAGACACTTGCCTAGATCTCATAGACTCTCTGATTTTTTATTACACGAGTGCTGTAAGAACAGAGTGGTACGGAAACAGATCCACCACTCCCACGTTCATCCGAGAAGTTTTGCAACCTGAGTGTGTCACAAATGATCCAGCATACCAGTGAGTACCCGTACCTATATGGGTCATCATCTGAAAATGGTGCGGTAACACAAATTTGCAGATTTGATAAAAATAAAAAAATCGTAATTTATCAAAAACCATAAACAAATTATATGTTTGAACTAGAAACAAGTTTCATTCCTTATATTGACTGTAGTATATAGAAAACACATTTTTGATTTGTCATTGTTGTTACTCGTTTTAATATTGAAAGAAGAGGATTTTGACCCTTATAAAACTTGATTACGTTTTAAAAATATTTATATGATTAATAATGAGTGATTTTAGATAATCTAGAATTCCTCTTGGAAAAGAAATCAGGATTTATGTGAAATTTGTCATTGTTGTTTGTGTATAGTTCACGTTTATGACATCAATGACTCTTACTTGGATTCATCACTCTATAATACTCTTTTCCACTGATCTTTATTTTAGTCATTGTAAGCTTTAGCATATTGGAGCCTTTCAGCTACCCTTCCAAAAATAACATTCCTGATCAAGCTTATTCGGACTGTAGAAGAGTTAACCTGGCATCGCAATGAAGCTGCTATTAGTGAAATGTAATATAAGTTTTTTCTAATTGCATTTCTTTGTTTTTTCCCCCCCAGTTTTTTAATACTGTGTACAAGTTCCCTGTATTTTCTGGTTGTATGTTAATATAGAGACTGAGAAATAATTATATATAGTCAATAAACATTTCTTTAATTCTACAGAACGTCTAAATGAGTAAAATATAGATATATTATATCATAAATGGATACAGTATATGAAATAATATCTAGTTGGGTTACAGAGCTTCGAAATTTGTTACCCCTGGACTATGCATAGATTACTATGTGACAAATGAAAAGATCAGCCAATATTTTGTGAAGTCTATTCTATTTATGAACTGTAGCTATCTCAGTGGGACATAATTAACAATATTTTAATTGTTACATAATATTCATGTATGTATTACCAATGGGGATACCAAATAGCTCAACATATGATAATTAATTCCAGTCAAATTCAGTTACTTATTAGTACTGTGGCTTTGAGCCACATTATCAGCCACTGTACTGAGGTGCTGTTCAGATCGTTTCTGCATTGCTCACAAAAAACTAGGTGATATTTCATTATGGGATATTTCTTTTTGCAATATCCCTTTAGTTTTTTGTGAGCAATATATTTCGTTCACAGATCGGTCACATATTTCATTATTATTATAGTTCCTGTAGACCTTGAGAGGTTGAGAGGCATTGAGTTGTGTGTTTTTCTCTACAGTCGAAACAAACAGAACGGGCGTTCTTTTAAGTGGTTTCATATTTCTCTTACTACAGTGAAATTTGAGGAAAGCTACTTCAGCTTAAAAAAAGTTCATATTTTGTATACTTGCAACTGCTTGCATGAGAAAGAAATCTCGTGAGAATTTCCTGAAATTAGGTGACAGCAGTGTCCTTGAAGTGGCCCAGATTTGGAGTGGATTCACAGTAGCGCATCAAAGTGTGTAAACCTTTCATTTATTTTCTAGATTTCTGCACAAATATGAATATCATAATCAGATTTTGAAATAACCTATATAAACAGAACCCAGTTATACAACCCCAAATCGCCGGTTGAGGCGGTATGGAAATTGCAACTAAAACAGCGTTTGAATTTGATTCATCACAGACAGTATGAACCCATGATATTTTACCTTTTGTCTAGTCATCTGCATTTTATTTGGTAATATACACCCATTTCTGCATTTCAGGCCTTCATTAAAGCTGAAGGTTTTGAAAAGGAGATACCATTATATATTATATATTATATGTCTCTAAATAATGTTGCCATTCTTTCACTTAAAAGTCATTTAAAGTAAAAAAAAAAGTCATGTGAAGTAATGTGTGCTCTGAAGTGTTTCAGGTTTTGTTACATTCTTTTTGCATACACAAAAGTACAGGGTTGTCGTTCTCTGTTGGGGACAGGACTGCAGGCAGGCCAGTCAAGTAGTTGTACCCTCTTCAGGCTTGTGTGCAGCATGTGGTTTTGCATCGTCTTGAAGGGATCGCAAAGCAGCATATGTTGCTCTAAACTTTCAATGTACTTTTCTGCATTAATGCTACTATCACAGAAGTGTAAATGGTATTTGTCATGGGCACTGACACAGGACAGACCCTGGCATTGGATTTGTTCCTTATAAAAATGATCTGGAATGCAGATAGTAATTCTTCTTCTGTTTCTCTTTTGTTTATGGTGACCTTTAAGGGACGGACCCATCCTCAAGAGAAGTTAAGGTGTCAAGGTGGGAAAAAATAAAAAGTAAATGGATTTTTTACCTTTTTTGTGCAAAATTCACCTCTCTCCAGTACACACAGGATTCACTGAGTGTATATTAGCTGGATGCTTTAAAGGAATTTTACTTGTAGGAGGCGCTGTTTATTGAATGAACAACAGATATTTCATCATATAATTCACTAAATATGACATTCCTTCAAGATTAATGATTTAGAGACTTTTGTAAATATTTTGTTGCCACATTTTAGTTATATTACAAGAGAAGCCCTGTGTGTGTGTGTGTGTGTGTGTGTGTGTGTGTGTGTGTGTGTGTGTGTGTGTGTGTGTGTGTGTGTGT
>JAUZST010010838.1:0-12212 GCA_034779995.1 Parotocinclus haroldoi | reverse complement strand
AAAATGGTAGGAAGAAACCTTGGGAGGAACCAAGACTCAACAGGGGACCCGTCCTCCATGGGCGGCCTAGATGTATGTTCCACCTGATTAAATTTCCTGGTTCCATTCAGTTCCACCTGATTAAATGTTCCTTCGTGTTGCACCCTTTTATACAGAACTTACTTCCCATGTGGAGGACATGGTGCTTTAGCGGTTAAGGTACATGACTGTGTGGACCAGAAGTTCGGGGGTTCAAATCCCAGCTCTGCCAGGCTGTCAGCACTGAGCAAGTCCCTTAACCCTTGGACTGTATCCTCTGTTATTCGCTCTGGATATGGGTGTCTTCTAAACGACCCACATGTACAGTAAATGACTTAAATCCCAGTACCTCCAGTTCATAAGCCTCTAGGTTCCATTCTGTTCCTCAGATTTCAATGTAACTGCTTCACCAGGCTATAGGCCCTGGTTTCTGTCCTGTTCTTCTCGGGTAAACCAACTCCCAGGTTCCATCTTGTTCAACAGAGTTAAATGTCCCAGTTCCATTCTCTTTTACCTCAGGACAATTTTTGTCCTGTTCCTACGAGTTAGAGCTCTTAATCCGGTTTGATTTTTGGCTGTTTTTTGCTTTTTCGTCTTACCAGATTGCGTCTGACTTTCATGCTTCCCGTGTGCCAGGTTGGGTCTATGGGTCTAAATATGTCATGGCCTTTCCTCTGTGTTCATAAATCATTATGTCCTGTGAATGAAATCAGAGCAAGTTATTTTATCCTATGATTTTTCTGTGCTACATTCTTGTGCAAAGGTTTGAATTGTATCTTAACTTTAACCCCGTGGTGCTGGTTCATTTGTACCTGTATGTGTTTTTCAGTGGATATCTGGTCCGTGGGATGCATTATGGGTGAGCTTATCAAAGGAAAAGCCTTGTTTCCAGGAAACGACTGTATCCTTTATCTAACCAAGATTAAAGCATATAAAGTGCTTTTAAGTGCTTTGTGGTCTGTGGTGGTGGTCATCAGACTAAGAGAGTCTCCAGTTAAAGAGGGAAATAAACCAAATAAGAACCTAATTAGTTCATACTGTGTTCTCAAAGTACAGTAAAGTATTGTTAAAATACAACCAAGTATCCAGACGTTGCATATTTACAATGGTTATGTTCCGAATTTGTTCAATCCCAAGGCATAAACTGATATCAGGTGATGGTTCTGTTCACAATGAACCTCTCCTTTGAAACAGTCAGACCTTGTACAGCCTTCTGGATCGGTGCTTTGCCTTCTAAAATGGGACCTTTGGGTTTCTTCTGCAGGTCAGGGCTTTTTTTAATGATCTAACAGGAATGATTGCTGACATTTGCCATAGGCTGAACACTTATGATAATGTAAATCCTTTATTTTGTTGATTGTTACATAGATACATGAAAACTACAAAGGCCGGTCTAGTGAGAGGCATTTATAAACTGTAACGATTTATTATTCACCCGTGGAGTTTTTAAAAAACCCAGCAAATAATCGTCCACCAGCCTACAAAAGTCCGGCCACCAGCATTGAGCACCGATGAGGGATTTGAGGATGATTTACACAAACGAATGAGCAGCTGTCTCTGAAATTTGCCTCTGAACACAGTGTTTAAATACTCCAGCAGCACTGCTGTACTTGATCATACATTAACTTACCACCACCACGTCAGTTCAGCGCAGTACTGACATTGATCGACCACCCAAACAGGACCTGATCTGTGCCGGTCCTGTGGGGTCCTGTGGGGGTCCTGACCAATAGAGAACAGAATACAGGGGACAAACAAAGGATGTAGAGAAACAGATGGACTGCAGTCTGTAATTGTAGAAATATAAAGTGATTCTCTCTGGTTAGTGGAGCTGATAAAATGGACAATGAATGTAGAATTAATTAAAGTGATCAGTGAGTGTAAATATAAATACACTATGATCGCTTTTAATGGGATTTCTAATAGGAGGTGCTTTTGCATTTTTCAGTGTTTTTTTTTCAAATCTATTTTGCACTAAAGCTATTTAGATGAACCAGGAATTAATTTACTCGTCCACTCTCGTACTCGCTTAATCCAGTTCAGGACCACGCGGTCCTGGAGCCCAAAATGTATAAAACATGAAAAAAAGCTGTCCCAAGTTGTCTTCTCATTACCAAAACATGAAGAGTTCTAGTCAAGTGGAGGGGCCACGACCCTGCATTTCAGGCCAGTTAGAGAGACTGCGCCCCTGTACCCCAGCGCCACATATTATGTAGTTGGAGCGCATTGTTTTGAACTAAATTGTATCCCAATGTCTGAAAATCGTTGTGTAATTTTAAATATTCCCTGCCAGGATCGTCATAGGGCATGTTCTAGCCCCTCTCCCCCAAAACAAATGTTCCTCACTAGTCTAAGGTTATCCGTATTTGCTGTAGTTGGTTATTCAAAAATCGAAAGTGTCTTATTCTTAGATAGATTGGGTTCTAATCAATTGTTATACAGTAAACAATGCATTTACATTTACAGTATTTAGCAGACGACCTTATCAAGGCATCATCTATTCCTAATAATCAGAAATATAAACAAGAATACACTTCTGAGAGAGAAAGAGGGAAAGAGAAGGGTTAGTCGAGGTAAGTGCGAAATAATTGGGTCTTTAATGGATAAATAAATGGGCTGTTTGAAGATATCCAGAGACTCAGCTGTTTGAACATTGAGGGGAAGTTCATTCTACCACTTAGGAGGCAAACTTTTTGACTTGTGTGCCACAGAGGGTTCTAAAATTTCACAGAAGGGCCGGACCAGGAGCAGATGGATGGAGTGTTTTGGTAATTCACCTCATAAGAGAAAAAAAAACATGGGATATGTAGAAAACGTGCTTTAATTTCAATAGAAAATTAGCAAAAGCAATGCAACAAAATATCTCTCCCAAGTCCCACAGTATTTATTTACTGAAATGACACTAAAACAAAATGAAGTTAACAAAATGCAGCTTTTTAAAAAATGACTAACAGTTACCATTTTGAAGCATTTAACAGTCTTATCTGACTGATGCCAGCATAGTTGGCATGTTTTGTGGTAAAGTGATGGCTGATATTATACTCTTTAAAAACCGCCACAGTCTCTTTGCATATCAGGCATACAGCAGTCGATTGTTGTTCGGTAAAAAAAACATTTATTTACTTGTCCAATCCTTATTAAACACTCGACATTCTCTGTCTGCTTTTCTTTTTTTTTTTTTAGCTCCGCTTATAATCACAGAAGGGTTGAGCTGTCAAAGAGGGAAAACTCTGAGTAATGATGCCTTCATACGGTGTTGGAATGATCGGAAAAATCGCTTTCTCATTGGGTACCAGAGTGTCCCATCTATTGAGAAATGCCAGAATTGCAGAGAAAATAACATATTAACAAGGTTTAACATTTAGTCCAATTCAGGGGGCCGGATTTAAAAGCTTAACGGGCCGCATACCGCATAGACCCCTGGTCTGAATGAATGCTTTTCTCGTCCCCTGAGAGACAAGGGACCAGTCGAGCAGTGCTAGAGGACCGCAGTGTGTGAGGTGCAGTGCGGGGTGTGAGAAGTGCTGCAAGGTAGGAGGGTTCAGGCCCATTTTTAGCTTTGTAAGCAAGGGTCAGAGTTTTAAAAGTGATGTGAGCAGCTACAGGAAGCCGGTGGAGAGAGAGGAGCAGTGGTGTAGTGTGTGTAAACTTGGGAACATTGAACACAAATTCTTGCAGCTGAATTCTGGATCTTTGGATCGCAAAGAGAGTTACAGTAGTCCAGTATTGAGATGACAAGGGACTGAAGCAGAATCTGTGTGGCCTCTGTGGAAAGAATGGACAGATCCTTCTGATGCTCTGATATTTAGTTGCAATGCTTTTTTAAATTTTCTATTGAAATTAAAGCACGTTTTCTACATATCCCATCTTTTCTCTTATGAGGTGAATTACCAAAACACTCCATCCATCTGCTCCTGGTCTGTTTGGGGGACTGTGGTAGCCTAGCGGTTAAGGTGCTGGACTCTGGACCTGATGGTCCTGGGTTCAAATCCCACAAATCCCAAAAACTGTGGATAAGGGCGTCTGCTAAATGCCGTAATTGTAAATGTTGTAAAGAAGGAAACGACACGAGCGCAAGGCATTAGCAATGAGGTTATCCATAGTTGTTATCCATCCACGACAGAGGGGGAGATTGAGAGGACAAGGTCATGGTGGAGACAAGAGTCACTTGCCAGGATTTAGCTTAAGGCGGTGATCCATGATGATATGTCAGTTATACATGCTAAGAGACCTGGGTGTCTGAGGCAGGGAAGGAGATGATATGAAAAGCCATGTGAGGATATGACCTCACCAAGATAGCGAGTATAGAGGGAGACCAAGAGAGGACCAAGCACTGAGCCTTGTGGGACTCCAGTGAGGAGATGGATCCTCTCCATGATACCTGATTTGACCTGTCAGATAGGTAGGAAGCAAACCACCGCCAGGCTGTTCCCTGGATTCCAAGATTCCAAGAGGATGGACAGAAGAGTTACTACAAATAAAGCATCACACAGATGAGTGTCTGTTGCAAGTGAAAGAGTTAAAGGTGACAGAAATCTCACTGCTTACCTGCTACATGGGGTCATAGTGAAATATCAGAGACATGCCTTGGTCAAAATATCATAAGCACCCCTCTCACCCTGTCTGCGCTTTTCAAAACAATGTTTTCAGCTAAGACCGGTTCCATGGAACGGTTCAGACAGACGTTGATGGTCCTTAACGTTACCACTTCAGATATAGATCAGCTAAAAAGGATCATGGAGGTGGTTGGCACCCCAACTCCTGATCTGCTTAAGAAGATCTCGTCAGAGCACGTGAGATTAAACCGATGACTGTTACACACTTGAAAATAAGAGACACACTTATTTGTCATTCTTTATTTTATTTGATTGATTATATACAGTACTGTGCAGAAGTCTTAGGCCACCACTAAATTGTGCTGCTCACATAAATTGGGTAATTATAAAAAGTACCTTAGCTAATGAAATAATATCCCCTGATTTTGGTGAGCATTGTAGATATAGCATTGCCTTAGAAAGGAAACTGTATATTGTATTACAAAACAAAACAAAACAAAACTTTTAAAAAGCTTTTAAAAGCATTTAAGCGTGTGGCAGCTTCCTCTGGATGCAAAATTGAGCTTTCTACAGACCGAAGAAGCTTAATCAAGAAAGAGAGTTTTCTGGGAGGGTAGCAGCCGAGAAACCACTACTTTGGGAGGGGAACAGGGTGAACAGGCTATGATATGCTAACGCTTATGATGTTCTCAAAGCAGGAGCTGAAGGTTATGAAGTAATGAATCCAAGTGTGACATTTTTAGGTTTGGTTGTCGGCAATAAGTGTTATGGTTGGACTGGGAAGAACCAATGTGCAGTGGTAGACACAAGAGAGCAGAGTCAAGAGTGTAGCTCATAAAGGTGCAGATGATTTAAAGTGGGTGGTGTGTAAGTGCAGGGGTGCAGTGAAATGGCTGAAACGAGGCGTCCGGGAAGCACGGCGTGGCAGTCCAATCCGGTGTGATCCAAGCACGGAAGTGGTTTTGCTTTCAGCTCGTGTAAAACCCAGAAGAACAGCTCGTTGGCATGGCAGCAGATGTGTAGTAGAGCTGACGAGCCAGCAACGAGTCATGCTCGGGGTCGCTCCTTAAAGATGCATGCTGATTACCTTCAGCGAGCTGCAGATGCTGACAGGATGAGCCGCTGCAATCTACTGGAGGTCCGTAAATGACCCGACCGTACATGACCATGAACAGGTGCCACTGGAGCTGCAACTAGACTATAAACAACATATAGAAATAACATAATAACCAAAGATTATGACACGGGGTGAAATATAAATATATATATATATATATATATATATATATATATATATATATATATATAGTCAATACACTATTGTTAATAACAGCAAATCTACTGGTGGCTTCTACTACACAGTACTGTAAATACTTATTTCTTATGTTTTATTTATGTTCTTTATTCTCAAAATACTATAATTTGTATGGCTTCTGATGAGAGGAGGCAAATATTATTTGTGTTAACTATTTTGTAATATTTTCTATATTATTTATTCAGTATTTTAGTTATTACAGTCTTTGTTTATTATATTTAATATTGTGTTATAAGCCCCTTTTCCTTCATTTTATTATACATGTCTATTTTATTTATGGCACAAACTATTTTGTTAAATTTAATTCATGTATTGTGTTCTTTATTTATTATATTTACTATCAATCCCCCAGATTTTCTTCTCAATGTCATTAAATTTTTTGTTTTATTTATTATAGTCTTTATTTGCTGTATGTGCTATCCTTTTGTCTTTCACGTTTTTATTTTTTCACCATTTGATAGTTTTTCTTTTATTTCATCCAGTGCCACTCTTCCTTTGAGTCTTGGCCTTCCCAAGGTTTTCCCTCGTAACATTAAGGGCGTTTCTTCGTGCCCCCTTTGCCCTAGGCTTGCTGAGCTGGAGCAGAGGTTCTAGTCGTTTGCAAAGCTGCTTTGGGGAAATGATCTATTGTAAAAAGCTAATTGAAATAAATCTGACTTTGACTTTGATACATTTGTTGGACCAGCATCTGTTTGAATGGTGATCGTGTGGAGGAAAATGTATTTGAATGTTTATTGCTATACATTATATATTTATTTATATTGCCCAGGCGCAGAAGTACATCCAGTCCCTCCCCTACATGCCCCAGCAAGATCTGGCAAACATATTTCGAGGAGCCAATCCACTGGGTGAGGGATATACATTTATCATTTGATGTGCGGGAACAGATTTAAGTATCTGTCCATTTGAAGGGGATCCTATAATACACTGTTTTACGCTGTATCTATGTATCTCTTACAGCGGTGGATCTGTTAAAGAAAATGCTGGTGTTGGACTGTGATAGGCGAATCTCTGCCTGTGAGGCTCTTGCTCATCCTTATTTCTCGCAGTACCACGATCCTGACGACGAGCCAGAAGCAGCACTGTACGACCAGACCCCGGAGAGCAAGGACCGCACCCTGGAAGAGTGGAAGGGTCAGAGGATATGTTATTTATCCGGAACAGGATAATTGGGGCTACACTGAGATATTTTTGTTCTTTGTGTGTTCTGAACATACTTTACAGTCACACTATGCTACACAAAAATACTCGCGCAACCTAATGGGATTAAAGAGCAACGTATGCCTGCATGCATGACATACTATAGCCTTTATATACCCTGTCCCAAATGGTTCTCAGGTGTGCGTTCTAGACCCCTCTCGCGGAGTGTTTTTTTTTTTTCGAGTCTTAAAGCCAACGTCAAAATCAAAGTCAAGTCTCAAACCTTTATTTATTTAGTCTAGTCACTTTGCAAGTCATCAAACTCCAAGAGTCCAAGTCAGGTCTCTTGAGAAAAGCCCTTCAGAAAAGGGAACTCACAGTGTGGACACCCAGTGTGTCCTGTACTGTCCTGGTCTACTTTCTTTTTTTTCATTATCATGTATCATGTTAATTGTGTCATCATATAACTTTTGTCAGGGCAGGAGAGCAGCCCTGTGCAAACACGAGACCATCAGCTGGTCTTTTGGGAACTGCAGTGGACTGGGAGTTGCAAGTGGATTTGGGCAGGCAGCTCAGATTCCCAGACCAAATTGTAGCGACCACCCTGAGGCCTGATATGGTGCTTCTGTCTGCCTCCTTGAAGTATGTACTCCTCCTGGAGCTCACAGTACCTTGGAAGGACCGCCGTGGAGGAGGCAAATGAACGAAAGCGATCCAAGTACCAGGAGCTGGTGGAGCAGTGCAGGAGCGCAGGCTGGAGGACAAATTGTGAACTTATTGAAGTGGGGTGCACAGGGTTTGCTGGACTCTCATTGTGTGAGGGTTACACACGACTGGGCATAACAGGTCCTGGGAAGAGAGGAGCCATCAGGGCTGCCAAGGAAGCAGCAGAAAAGGCCTCCAGATGGCTTTGGCTGAAGAGGAGCGATCCCTGGATTAGTGCTGCTGGGACACAAGCCAGAGTCTGATCAGCTCTGGCTGGGTCACCTGAGTGAGGGTGTATGATGCTGAAAGACCCGAAACACCCAATGACCCCAGGAACATTACTGAAGATGTGTCCCAGCGCATCGCAAGATGTGTCTTAAAGTAAATCATAACCGTAATATGGAGACTACAAGAATTGCTGCATGATAAAGTACAGTACTGTGCCAAACATTTTCATATTGTGCTTTAAGCAATATTATTATTTAAAATAAAATATACTGCTCACAAAAACTAGTGAAATATCCCCGATTTTTTTGGAAGCAGTGTACTACGTACAAAGTCTCTAAACTAGAATGTGGCTAAGGTAATGTCCAGGAAACGTCCGAAGTGGAAGCATGAACGGAGCATACCTGTACCTAGGAAATATGAATCCAGTGTAATCCAGTTCCGGTTCATGATGATCTGGAACCTAAACAGTAGCACAGGGTGTGACTAATTAAATATGTTTTACTGACGAGGCCAGTTTTGCTTGCCCATATTTTTGTTATATCGATGTTTCTCTTTTACAGAGCTGGTGTTTGAGGAGGTGAGAAATTTCAAAGCACCTGTGGGCAACACAGAAAGCCTCCAAGCTGAGCAGTGAGGGGCACCCGGGGGTCGCCACCAACAGCATGACGAGAACCAAGACTCTCAGTTCTGTCGGTCTGGGTCGAGCCTGAGGGATAAGGATGCATTCCCTAGGCAGAATGCCTAACCTCTGAATGTGTGTGTGTGTGTGCACGTGTGTGTGTGTGTGTGTGTGTGTGTGTGTGTGTTTGTGTGCACATGTGTTTGTGTGTGTGTGTGGCTTGTTGGAGTTTTATTTAATGAAATATCTACTAACACTGCCCTCTGAAGATATTTCAATAAATAAAACTCCAACCTGCTTGCCTGTGTGTTTGTGTTTCTGCTAATTTTCCTTGATGCTGGAAAGTAATATGTGTGTACTTTAGAGCACATTTTACAAAGTCATACCTGCACAACTGGTGTGTTACTATTAATGGGAGCATGCTGTGTGTTTTAGTGTACTTTGTTACCTAAGGATACATATCGCAGTGCCTCGGCGGCTCATACACGTTACAGCTTTTTTTGTATTCATCACACACGGCCCTAACTGTGTATCAGTAGCTTCACTACCTGGACAGGTCATGTGGTGTAACTTGAATCCGTTGGCTCGCTGTTTCGAATCATGTAACGCAGTAATCTTCAAGGTCTGGTGCACCAAAGACGATCGCAGGTTATTTACATTGTGTTTTCAGATTTTGTCAACCTCCTGGATTGCAGCTCAGAATGAATGTCCTTGTTAGGCTTCACCACAAGACTAACCCTCTGACCTTTCGTGGCATGGACTCGGCAAGATTTCTGCTGTCCTGTTGTATCTGGAAGCAAGACCATAGAAGTGGATCTTTAGGTCCTGCAAGATGTGAAGTCGAACAAGGCACTAATCCATAAACCCTTCCCATCAGGTTTTGAATGTTCAGACTGATGGAGGTGGAGTAATGGCGTAGGAATGTGTCCTTAGCACACCCTGGGTCCTCTGATACCTGCGGATGGATGATTGGACACTAGATTTAAAGCATTGAGGTCGACCCAGTTCATCCCCTTATGTCAGCTCTTTACGCTTTGGTAGAAGGACATTTTCAGTAGGACAATGCGCCATACCAAGGGTCACATAGATACGGATTGGTTCCAGGAACATGAAAGTGAGTTTTCCTTGCCTCACTGGTCTTCCACAGATCTTAACCTTATATCTCATCTGTGAGACGAGAGAGAACGGTCTGTTGCCTCCTAATGGTACAACATGGTACAACATTCCTGCAGAACGACCATCATCTGGTGGAATCTATGCCATGATCATTTTGGTCTGAAGGCCAAAGGAGGTTCAGTGCCATTTACACTGCTCACAAAAATATTTCAGAATGAATAGGAAGAGGATCGAACAAGAACTGCTGGATAATCTGATCCTGTCCATGCCCCATCACTGTCGGTGTGTTTTGACACTCTTCGGTGATCATACACCCTACCGAACAGTCAATGTGGGGGCACTCTCGTCCAGTTTAACACACTCCTGTTCACCCCCATAAATACATCACTTCCTACTCAATCACCAGCACTGATTTTGTATCTCATTTACGTAATCAAACCACTTTATTTGACTTATCATTTGCTTTTCTGATGATCTTGTTTAATGAATAAAATGAAATTCTTCTTTTTTAATATTTATTTTGAAACAAAAATCCCCTCAATTTTGTGAGCCGTCTCTCTCTCTCTCTCTCTCTCTCTCTCTCTCTCTCTCTCTCTCTCTCTCTCTCTCTCTCTCTCTCTCTCTCTCTCTTTAAACAACATATTGTAACATAAACTCGTCCCTCCTCCCACATCTTCAGAAGCATTTTTAATACGCCCAGCTGATGAAGGACCTCATTTTGTTTACTGCTCTACCATTTTGATCATATATCCAGTATTGAGCAAAAGTCTGAGGCCACCATTACACTTTTTTTTGTTTTGTTTTAGTACCGGTATAATGACCATGTATAACATATCAGTCAAAAAAAATTCAAACTTGAATTCATCACTCCATAATCCACTGATCTTCATTCCATACCATCTTTGTCAGCTTTAGCCTTTTCACCCTGTTCCCCTTCGGAAATGGGTTTTCGGCTGCTACCCTTCCAAAAAAACCATTCTTGATTAAGCTTCTATGGACTGTAGAAGGGCCGACTTGGTACTCCTATGAAGCTGCCAGATGCTGCTATTGCTCAAGTGTAAGGGGAGATCACACTTAATACTTAACACTGTAACCTACAGAAGCAGATTTTTTTTTTCATTTTTATAGTAATGCCTACAAAGTTTCATTATTTTCTGGTTGTGTTGCAATAAAAAGATGTCAGTCAAATAGTGCGTCAGTTAAATAGATTCATTTTAGGGCAGCTCCAGTGGCTCCTGTGGACCTGAGTTCGAATCTTGTTCATGCAATGTGAACCTCAAGACTTAGATCTTACAGCAGGCATTACAACAACGGACTGTGGTGGCCTAAAGGTTAAGGTATAATCCCACTTCTGCCAAGCTTCCACTTTGAGTCACTTTAATTTAAGTTAAGACTCAGGATCCTCCCCTGTGGGCCTGACGGGATAAAGGGAGCTAAAATACCTGCTTCTCTTATCCATAAAAGGGGTTGACAAGAGAACAAAACACAATGTAATTACTATATATAGCATGTCTTAATATGAAAGTATACAGTAGTATCAATATTCAAAAGAAGCGACATTTATTCATTCATTCAAGTACTGTGATGGGACTGTGGTGGCCTAGTGGTTAAGGTACTGGATTATGGACCACAAGGTCAAGGGTTCAAATCCCACCTCTGGCACAGTTGGGTCCCTGAGCAAGCCCCTTAAGCCATGATTGTTTGGATTGTAAGACTGTATGAATTGTAAGCCGCTCTGGATAAGGTCATCTGCTAAATGACGTGTGTGTGTGTGTGTGTGTGTGCGCTGAATGATCAGACTGTGTAGTTTGGGTTAAGATGTCTGATAACTGCTGTTCTTCCATTAAGTAAAGTTTACTCTTTAGTAAAACCCTCTGATTCTACAATACAGTATTACAAATGCTTTGCACTGCGCAGGTTTACACTCTGCTTCAATCTATTATAAAATCATTAAATCATCCATTTTCTTGACTTCATCAAGCCGTCTTGTAACTGTTTTTCTTTAAGCCAGTTTCTATTTCATTTTTACTGACAGCATAGTTGCTTTAAGACTGATGCAGTGCAGATCCTTCATATTCTGTCAGGTTATTCAGATTTTACATCCTTTGTACTCCAAACATCAGGGGCTCTGCATTTGGTCGTGCAACGGTCTAAGTGTTAAGTCTTTCTCCACATGGACCCAGGTACAAGTCCGGCCAGGTTGGACATCAAATGCAAACACTTTTGGCTGTTTTGGGGGTAGGGAAGAAGGTAGAGAGATCATTTCATACCATAGCAACATCACCTTGTGCGATTGCTTGGAATAAATAAGCCTGACTTTTGTTTGTGACTCGGCTTCTCCAGTGAAAAGTACTATAACAACTGTGGCAAACCTTAAATAATCGAAATCCTAAAGAGATTTTTTGATTTGTTTATTGTAAGATTAAAAATTAAGGAGGAAAAAAGGTGGATTTTTAGCAGCTACTACGTCCATCTATGCAAAAAGCTCTGGCAACCCTGGAGAAAAAGGACCTCT
>JAUZST010010837.1:0-12213 GCA_034779995.1 Parotocinclus haroldoi | reverse complement strand
TATATATACAGTATAACGCTGACTATCTCATTATAACAGTCCATGTCAAGCTTTGAGATACATTAGACTGTAAGTAAATGGTTGGTATTTGTGTGCTGGATCTGTGAGAATTGTACAGGAGTATAAAACAAGGCATATGTCCCTATGATCTGATGACTTTGATGGCAATGTGAGGGGCTTTCAGTCAGTGGTGGTGACTACATACTGAGGAGGGACAAACCACAAACTGTCGAAAGGGGTATTCCCACCCATTAATGTAACAGATCAATGAATAATATAAAGTCTGACATAACATGACTGCAAGTCACCCAAATCTTTCACCATGAGTGAAAGCACACTGAGCACACTGCAATCGTACCTGCTTGGTATGTGACTAACTAGTAGCAGACTGGTCAGAGTGCTCATCAATACAATTCACTACAATAGGTGCCAACAACAGACACAAAAGTTTCAGAACTGGACCTTGGAGTAAAGTTAGAAAAGTGCCTGGTCTGATGGGTCTGGTATTTTTCCATAGCATTGACGTCAGAGTATGAGTTCACTTTTTACTTGGAGGAAGTGATGGCATCAAGATGCACACAAGTTGGTAGAGAAGTGTGATGCTAACGGTAATGTTCTGCTGAAAAACCCTGGTTCCAGCTTTTGTCAGGATAGTAAATTGACACATAGCTCCTACCTAAACAATGCTATGAACCAGGTGGTTTTAACGCTTTGGCTGATATGAGTACGTTTATAAACATTATCCAAACACAGACAAGTCAAAAACATAAGAACAATCTACACATGAAACATATTTTAGTATTAAACTTTTAATCAGAGATACTGTCACACCCCCGGGCGGTTCCCGCGACCAAACCCGTCCCATTCCCATCCAAACACACGATTCTCATTTGATCACACTATTTATACACTCCCCACGTACCAGTTAGTTGCTAAGTCACTTGGTTTACACCTTGTCACTAAGCGCTTTTCTTGTGCACCTTAGTATCGTTCGTTATTACGATTTTTACATTACTCACCCCATCGACCTCGTTTCTGTCTTTCGACCTCCCCTCTTGCCTTGACCTTCAGACTTTGTTTTGCCTCGTAAGTGTTTCGACCCCTGGACTGTTTGACCTTGATTTTGCCTGCCGTTTCTGATTTAAAGTTTCTGCCTGCAATTGCTGTGATTGCCTCTGTCATTCGTGCTCAGCATTACAGATACTGAGAACCAAAAAAAACAAATGATACAACAAGGGAAAGTGACATAAACCAGAACAAATTCACAGAACCAAAACAAACACAAACAACCTGTGCTGTAAAGAATAGTAAGTGTTAAAATGCACTGGTCAGTTTAGTAATGCTTACTGAAAAGTTTTGATACTCAACATTTTTGATTGCTTCCGTCAGTCAGAATTCAAAGTCATCAGAAGATAATTGATTCATCTGTTAATTCATATTCTTTTCCATGTAATCCTAGTCAAGGTCATGGGGAAGTCAGCTCTTAACTTACAGCAAAGGGCGCAAGGCAAAAACAGCCTCATACAGGGCTCCAGTCCATCATAGGGCACATACATTCACACACACATGCACATATTAGAGGTACTATGGAAACACCAATACGAGTAACACGCATGGATTTGGAATGTAGGAGGAAACTGTAGTAAATTGTGTAAATTGATGTGGACACAGGAAATACGTGCAAACTACACACAGGTGGAGTCCAAGGTCAGGAACGAACCACGATGCCGCCCATTAGAATGTGATTAATACATTTGATAGATTGCTATTGCAGTGGCATTCTGTATGAAGCAATTTAAGGTCATGTCACAGCATTTAGGATTCGGTCATGTGTTGAATAAAATTTGTCCATGAAACAACGTTCAAGAAGCACTGTATAACCGCAAATACGAAAAAGTTGAAATAGTATGGAAAATGCTCATTCAAAGAAAATGCAGTGTTCCGCTTTGCACTTATTTATTGTACTTTGACTTATTTAATTGCAGACAGTATGAAACTGAGATATTTCATGTTTTGTTCTTACAACTTCATTTCATTTGGTACTAAACCTCCATTCCTGCCTTTCAGGCCTGCAACACATTAAAAAAAGTTTGAACATGGGCAATTTAGAGCTAGTAATCAATCTAAAAACTAAATAATTATGTGATCTCAAACAGGTGACATCAACAGGTGATGATAATGATTAATTGGAATAAAATCTCCAGTTTGTCAGCAAATGTCTGAGAAAATTATTGAAATATTTAAAATCAATGTTCCCCAAAAAAGCTATTTGAAGGGATTTACACATTTCTCCCTCTGCACTGCATATTATTAAACAGTTAAAGGAACTGTGAGGAAGGGCAAGAGCACAAGCTTAGGCTGAACACCCCTGAGCTTCAATCCCTCAGACAGCAGTGCATCAAGAGCCACCATTTAACAATAGCTGACATAAATACATGGGCAAGGAATTGCTTTGGTAAACCTTTCTTAGGGACTACAATACATAGTTACATTATGACAAATGCCAAAAAATAAGCCTTATGTTAAAAATGTCCAGAAGTGGCATCGACTTATGTGGGCACAGAGGAATCAGTCATAAGAACGTGACACAGTGGAGATGTTTATTGTCGCCATTTGGCTTGGTCATTAGAAACAATATCCAATTTGTGACAATTGTTCATGTATCAATGTAAAGTTGATTTGTGACAATGTCTATTGTAAAAAGCACTATACAAATAAAATTGAATTGAATTGTACTGTAGTCAGACAAATCAGTATTACAGGTCTTACAGTATTACAGTTTGGAATAAATTGAAGTTGTGTGCTCTGGACCAAAGACAACAAAAACTATCCAAAATATTTCCAACAAAAAGTAAAAAGTCATGGTCTCTTATGAAACTGTGTACCCTTGGCAAATGTCATTTTCAGTTCTGTGAATTTTGAGATTTTCCAGTTAGGTCCATGCATTCATTAACAAGACAACACACAACAAGTCAAATCAGAAAAAATAGGACTGAAATATGTCAATCACTTCCAGTCTTTTTTGAGAAACATTGTTTTTTTTTTAACATTTTAATAATTTACACAATTTAATAATAATAATCAACACATTTATTGACCACTGGAGATAATCTGCCCACCTTTGCTCCTTAAAGACCTTTTGTGGACAACTCATAATTAGACTTACTTGTTCACATCACTTTTTAAAATCACTTTATACATTTAATTTATTTTAATTTGGGGTTATACAATGTCCAGCAATCTTTTTGCAAACTGGAAACTTTCAACAGAAAAACAGTGGTTTTGTAGTCTGTAGTGTTCAATTTAAAAAAGATTGGAAGTGTTTAGTAAAATTTCTGGTGGTCACGTAGTCAAGGCTCTAGAATCTAAAAATTAGAAAGCTATGAATTCAAATTTCGAGTGGACTGACAGTATAATATTTGGAAGTGGACTTTTGCTCTTAAAACTTAATTATGACTTCCTTATTTTGATTTGCCTATTATACATGTAATTCTACATTGTCACACTGTAATGTTATTTGTGGGTCAGACGTTCTTCCATGCCAACTATCTTTCTGTGTTCAGCAAAGGTACAATCTAATATCTCTCTGCATATTTGATTCTGTGACAGAAAATTAGATTTCTGACGAAAAGACAATAATTATATGGTAGTATCATTTGAAAAGGGAAATAAACACAGATGTCTGAATATGTTGTGTCAATATGTCTGAAAACCTATAGGTAAAATCAATTGGACTGTGGTTGGCAAAGTTTCCATCATGTCTTCTTGAATGTTTGAGACATTGATTATATAATGTTGAATTTCCGCTAAGATGGCTTGTCAGGAAACACTTTAGTGAAGGGTTCAGTGGTATGCTTTAAAAATGAAAAATACTACAAAACGGAAGAGTACTTAGCATATCAAAATAGGACATCATGACACAGGAAGCTGTTGTTACACCTGAATAAAATAGCAATACAAATATATGGAATTGTAAGGAGATGTTGGAGATATGACTTGGGGCAGCTGGTAAGACAAAAACATGATATATCAGACATCATTTCCTCCCCCAAAACCAACTGCTGCCTTTGGGCTGATTTCCATCAAGAGTCTTGAGAATATGCTTTGCATGTTTCTTTGAAACAAATATCTGAAACACAGGAGTATCTGCCTACAGGGAATGTCTTGTCCATACAGACATTGCATGTGTAGATCTGATTAAGTATGTGTAGGCTCTGATTAACTGATTGGAAAAAAAACCCAGCCTTGGTTTGGACATCTGTTCGACCTTGCTCTAAAAAGCCATTTATTAATTAACTGTAGAATATTTAAAAAAAAGCAGTATAATGCTCGGTTATGCAAAGCAAGGGTTTCCCACAAATGTCTCAACATTCATATTGCTTCAGACATTTGCATTTGCATTTACATTTACGGCATTCAGCAGACGCCCTAATCCAGAGTGATTTACAAACTCAATTTTTACAATTTAATTTCACCATTAAAGTAATTGTGGGTTAAGGGCCTTGCTTAAGGACCCAACTGTGACAGCTTGGCAGAGGTGGGATTTGAACCCTGGACCATCAGGTCTACAGTCCAGTACCTTAACCGCAGACACTTCCTTGGCCTGCAAGATCACCAGATTTATCACCAGTCAATAATTTATGGGACCAGTGGAAATGCCAGCTTTGGGAAATCAATAATTTTGCAGGCCCAGCTGCAACATTTGTGGAAAAGTGTGACACAGGATACCACATCGGTCCTGTATGCCATCATGCCCAACTGTATCTCATCACCAGGCTAGAGGCAGCTTAATAGGGTACTAGAGCCTTTCAATTCTTGTTTTCCTAAACATGTCCTTTCAGTCTATTATTGTAAACATTTTGATTCATGTATGTTGCCTAATTGCCCCACAATTCTCTAGACACACACACACACGCACACACATAGACACACACACGCACATGCACACGTGGATACACAAATAATGGGATTGTTTTAATTAGTTATTATAATGACCTAGGTGTTCAATTGCTTAGTGGTATAGTTTTCTGCAGCTACAGTGGTGCTAAGGCGCATTAGGTGACGCGAGCGAGAGACCGTATGTTCTGTGAAGAAGTGGCAATGGACAGCACTAGGGCTTGTTTTTAAGTAACGGGAGCCCCAGGTGTTCGTCATCATGTCGTCAATTAAGCACCAAATATAAATATAACGGCAGGTTGCACCGGAGCATGAGGCAGACCTCCTAATGTGCATGGACTAATATGGATACTTGAATAAAATCCAGCTGGCTTTATCAGGTTTCTTGAAATTGGTTGTATTGGTTATGCAGGATATGCAAAACCACATGCTGCACACATTACATTGTGGAATAAGGGGGTGCTAAACTGGCCTGTCTGCAGTCCTGACCTGTCTCCAACAGAGAATGTGTAGAGAATTTTGACGGCCTGTAATGTAGCACATCTTGAGACGTGTTTTCAGGAATAATGTAACAAAATAAAATTTGAAACACTGATATGTTTGGTGTCATCTTTGCTAAAACATATTTGGAGAAAAGGAATGGCAACATTACAAAGTGGTATTACAAAGTGGCAAGTGGCAATCATAACATTTTTGGAAGCCTAAACTGAAGACCGGTGATCTCTCATCCTTGCTATGGCACTATATGAAGAAGAAAATGCCACTTAATATGTTTCTTTACAAAAGCAAGCCAAATGTTAATCATGTCCTGAAGCAACACCAACTTATTTTTTTTCTTGTAGACATTTGGGAAGAGCCATCACACAGGGGAAAACATGTATTGTGGTCATCCGATCAGTATTCCAAATATTTATTGGGAATAATTGGATGCTGTGTGCCAAAGACAAAAAGGACCAGCCAGACTATGTCATGGTATGTGGCTGTGTCAGCACTTCTCTGATCGCAGCATTAATGCATAAAAGTACATTGAGATTTTAGAGCAGCATATGCTATTGTCACGACGTCATGCATTTTTCAACGTGACAAGAAACAGCCAAATCAGAAAAAGTTAGGATTGAAATACGCAAATACCTTTCACTCTTTTGTATTTAAAAATTTCAATAATTTTTTAACACACTTTACAAATTAGATATTCTGTGTTCATATTTGCTCCTCAGAGACTCAGCCTTTGCTGGATGCTGCTTTTGGAATAAATCATGATTACAATCACCTGTTGACATCACCTGTTTAAAAGCACCTCATTATTTTATTTTATTTTAAGATACACTGCATATTTTTTATTTGGGGTTGTACAAGTTCATGGTTTGGCATGTGTGCATGATGATATAATTGAACCAGGATGCACTGTTGGTTGCAGACAATGCTGTGAAGAAATATAATATTCTTGGAAATGTTCTGCTGGGTTACACATAGGGTCATGTGGACATAAGCACAAGTCATCTACCTAAAACTTTTTTTCAGACCAGGTGGTCATAATGTTTGGGCTCATTGGTCTATATAACCACTTATAGATTATGTGAAATCGGTTGCCATAAAATACGGGTACTTGCTTGGGGCCTTTTCCACAGCTTTTAAGCTTGGAATCACTGAAATGGAGAACTGAGACTGACTACACTAACTCAAAGGTTTATATTTCCATTAAGGCAGGGTAGAGCAGGAGAAGTGTTTTGGTTCAGTGTGCACTCTTCACACTCCTGAAAGTGAACATAGCAGTGTAAATATCTTTAGACCTAGGTACTGGAACATGCAGCATATACTGTTGCTATGGTTTCATGGTCTCTCATACCTCATAAACATGAATGGCAAGGAAGCGGTTAAACAGGCCATAAGCCAAAAATAGATCCATTTATAAATTACTAATGATATGGCAGTGACATAAGCTAAGACAAATGAATCATGTTAAATCCCAGAAGTACTTTTAATTATACCTATGTAGAAAAACAAGTTATGATACTCAAAGGACTTCTGGATACTCTGAAACTAGGTATAATAATGAATATCATGCCTCTGTTAAAGACATATTGCATCCTGAATCGTACCTTCATAGATTTTATCCTGGTGGGTTGTTTCTCCTCTACAGTGCTGTGTCAGATTACAGGATATAATTGCTTCAATATTTTCATACAGTTTAAGTAAACTCAACAACTATGCTATTCCAGAATAGTTTCAGTCATCATGGAATTCATCAATTATAAGCCACTCTAGACAAGGGAGTCTGCTAAATAACGAAAATGTAAATGTAAACTTCACTTTAAGTTGGTGTGTTTTCAGAAACCTGTAACAGACTGGTGCTCTGTCCAGTGCACTGTACCTCTACATGCATTCCCTTAGCAACACTGACAAAGTTAAGACAAGGAAAAATTGGTTGCTTTGCTTTGGGTTGCTTTTAATATAATCAATAATATTACCAATGCTTACATCATTACAATGAGAAAACTCACATATTCCATATTAGTTAAGGTGTCTTAGTACTAAACACTTATTACTAATAATGTAATAATGCTCTCTGATACACCATATATCTGCTTATTTACATCTTTCTGTCTTAAGTCAAGTTAATTCTTTATTTTTCCCTAAATTGACTTGACTGGCTATACATGAGCCCCTAGCTTATTCCAATAACTCCTGATTAACTGAATCATGATTTATCACTGAAAAGTTTTGTTTTAAACTATTTTTAATTACATGATTTACATTTAGTTTCTTTGCATGCCTGAAGGTAAAATAATATTTGTCAGATGGAGACTCGTTATTCACATCCTTTAGAAAACCTTAACTGGAAAAAAGCCTTCACCAGATACCTAGTTATTATAATTTACAGATTGTTTAAAATGTTTACTACTGTATTTAACAATTAAAAACGAAAATACATACTGCTTTTACAGTAGGATATAACAGTAAGATTCTGAAATACAAAGTAATGCAAATTTCAATGCTAATAAATATTTTGTCTTTCACAGATGGCTAAAGACCAAAGGCTAAATAGGCTGCCGGATATCTGCTAAAATGATTATACTCTGCATTCACTAGCAGTTTTTTTCCTCCTCAGTCACCAAAATCTGGCCAGGTTCCTCATGTAATAAGCTGTCAGTTGGCTCAAAAAGTGTTTCTGACAGCCAATGTAATCCATGCTCTGTCCAGATTAAGAACTCATAACTCAATTAGCATGTCCTCAAATCACTGGACCAGAAATTGATCTTCTGCAACACAATGGAACCAATATGCTCCTAATGCACAAATGAGCAAATGTTAGTACATGAGAAGTACAATCTCATTAATGTAACAAGGTAATTGTCTTTTTTTATTACCACAATGTTTTGACAAATGTCTATGCCTGTTGTAAATATGCCCTGCTAGAGAGCTCCTAAGAGGAAGGAGTAGCATTTTTCTCCCATTATGACTGATTATTACTTGGTGGGAAGGCTGTCATTCCACTCTGCTCTGTCTATCCACATAGCACAAGCTTACTACAACTAGCATTCTGAATAGATACAGTGGCTGGTTTCATACTCAGAGTAAGTGAGTGCCACCATTTCAAATTAACATGTGTTAAATTATCAGCAAGAAGCAACTTGTGAGGTGCAAAACCTGTTTTAAAGGTTTAGTTTCCCCTTGATTAGGGCCATTTCCATGTGTTCCTCTGCTGACTAGTATTAGTATTGTATTGCCTGGACAAATGCCCCAGTAGGTTATTCCAGAAGAAGATAGACTGTAGAAAACTGTATTAATATTAATTATTAATAAGTTATACAAGGATCAAAATAATTATCTGATAATTTACAAAATCCCAGTTAGCAAAGTTTACATGTGACATCAACTAGCATTACTTATTATTATCTTGTTATGAGATACATGCAGATCATGCAGATGCTGCATGGGACTTGCAGTCTATTTAAAAAATACATACCATTTAAAATATTCCCTAATATTCCCTAAAATTATGACAATCATATCAAATCTGGAGTAATCGGTTTAAAATGTGCAGTATGAGTATCAGGCCCTGTATAAGCCCAGAGTCTGGGCACTGATACAAGGAGGACATGTGACATTCTTATTCTACAGTCATATGGCAGACCAGATGGACACTCACTTAGTGCAGGTCCAAAGCAATCCGGTTAGGATGAAATGTATGCTTCCATAATCCCACACCAACAGCATGGACAAGCACAGCCCTCTGTGATACATTCTCATGTTTTTGTGGCAGTTTGTCATACACTGGCCTGCTTGGTCAAAAAAGCCAGCCTTAATGCCATCATTATGAAGAGCTGTGATCTTCTATATTTAGAGCCCATAGAGCTTATAGGTCAAAGGGCTAGAAACCAGACAAAAGTGCAGTGCCCTCCAGTGGCCAAAGAGGAACCTGGGGCCAGCACACGATTGATTATACCCTATGATTTGCAAGAATTTATCAGTAAAATAATTTCAGAGAAGCTAGTCACTAAAGGACATTTTAGAGTTTGATGTGATTTGACTTTCAATTTTAAATTAAGTTGGTCAATATTAAAAGGCAAAGACAACTGAATTGCAATTCAGTGCCACTTTCAAGAATAGAGTAAAAGTTAACAAAATTGAATGCGGAAAAAAATACAATATTCATTTTACAGATTATATATTGTTGCTATATGATGATTTTGCATTTAACATATAAAATAATTACATGTAGTATTCAGTATTACAATTTATAAAAGGAAGAGTGACCAAGTAACCAAGCTGTCAGTAGCATTTCTTATAATCTATTCTTATAATAGTAAATTGTAAAACCCTATAAAACATATGATTACCTATCATAAGGCATTGGTTAACATTGCTTTACTTTGTACTTTTTACTTGTAACAAGAGGGAGTTCAGAGAAACCTTACTGTTTTGATACTCTTCAGCTATGCAAATGGACACATAAGTCTAAGTATAGGAGTCATGGGTATCATTTAAAATGAGATGTTATCAAAAGATAGGAAACCATAGACAGGCATGATATTCAGGGTGTTGATATGAATGTGAAGCCAGTAATGAGGCACCATTAGATGAGTGCTGAACTTTTAAGACAGTATCATCCTCCTTATTAGGTTCTTACACAACCAAGTCCTGCCTCTGCTTTCTTTAAATGACTGATTACTGCCTCCTTCACCTAAGCAATTACAACAGAAGGTCTAGAGACATCTTTCATACTTATCTTATAGAATTGTGAGGAAGAAAAGTGAATGACAGGTTACTTTTCATTTAAAGAAAAGAAAAGACAGATGTCCATCTACACTACTCAAATTATCTTGTCAGGTCTTCCCTATATACATTCACCTTCACTTTCTTCCTCTCGATATTATGGAACAGCTATCCACCTCTCCATAAATTTAGGTCATATATGTCAGAGCCCATCACCATTTCTTGGCCATGGCCCATTGTGGGTGCGGCAATATCTGTGCGGCCTCATTATGGTGAAGAAGCCGATAATCACAGCAGTGTGAGCTGAGGAAACTATTTTCTGATTCTGTGTTGTAAGACGGCACACCCATGTTCTATTTCTCCTCAAGGACCCTGCCTCAAAGATAATTCCATGGTAACATTTTATTTATCCAACTTTATTTATGATCATCATCGGGTTTTATGATTGAAACAAATTATATAATAATAATTTCAACGGTATCATCTAACATCCAGCTGCTTTGATTGTTTGTCAGGAGCACTAGTTGGAAAGCAGCAGGGGTTCCAGTCAAGGTGAACCATTTCCCTCTTGAGAATTAATGTTCTCAGCTTCAGAGATTAATTTGATTTAGGACGCAGTAAATCCAGACCACATATGTGATATATGTAGGTGTGTTTGAGTGCTCACCATGTACAAGCCCATTTTCCCACTGTAGAATTCCTGAAATCCTGCGACCAAGACGTCTGATTTTTGGCTGCACAGTTTAAAGGATATTATCTTTAGCTTTGTTTTCTGCCTTTCTTTTAAGTGGCACATTTTATATGTCAAAATGAAATTGCCAATAAAAGAGATTTTACGAGAGTGCAATGAAAGTCCTCTGCAGGATACTGTTCTGTTCAGCTGATCCTGACCAGGCTTACTAGCTAATCAATTCTGCAACTCAGGATGGGACAGGATAGGCATAGTACACTGCAAGTGCTAGCACATCTTCAAATAAGCTCAAGATTAATCACAACAACTGCCAATACGATAGCCCTGATGCACTTAGTGACTCCATTATAGTTCTTTTCTGTTAGACATTTCACTGAAAAATTCATGTAGGATGAAGATCAGCTGAGTCAATTCATGTATAATTACACGTGATCAGGTATGATTGTCCTTTCACAAACCTGTTTGGAAAATACAGATGACAGTGCCAGTTTGCTGGTGTCTGCTGACTTAGATTGGATTGCATTCAATTATGATTGAAGTAGAGGCTGAAGTAGGGAGCAGGAAAGAAATGGAAAAAGCTCCCTGTATTTTCCTGGAGGCCTGTGAGAGATCAGTTGTGACATGGAGCCACGTCTGCTCATCAAATACTCCCCCTTTCTCAGCTATTTTGTTTTCTTTGTACAACAGCCCAGCGTGTCAATAGAACAACTATGATTTCATGAAGACTTGTGTCCTGCCGATGTTTTCAAAACTTTGTGATGTTCCCTTGGCCAGAAATTTGCAGGCATCTACAATGAAAGTAAAGTCAAACAAATCAGAAATAAATGACTGCCTGACTACAAATGACCTGGAATTGGGCTGTAATCCAAATGTAATCACATTACTTCTTGAAATATTACATTGGTTAGTAATACATCATAATTTGGGGGAAAAAAAATCAGAAATCAAATTCCAGATCTGTTCAGGAAGCAGGACAATTAATCATAATATGAAATTTAAATAATGGAAATGAAAAAGAAAGCTTACACAGCTACATGCGTTTATTTAAAATACATAAAATAACCATAACATATGGTGCACGGTGCAGCAGGTAATGTTAGTGCTTCAGGGCTCCAAGTGATTATTATTGGATTATTGGTGCCTTGTACAAGTTGTCTTGTCAGTGTTTCCAGATCAGGTTCAGAAAACACCACAAGCCAGAGTAGGATGAAGTAAATACTAAAGAAAACTGAAAAAAATGGAAGATGTCAAAAGAAAAAAATTAGCTCAATTACTGAGCTTCTAATACAGTAGAATATTACTGCATGAATGTGTATTTATTTTGCCTGTGATATGCAGTATGGAAGACAAACTGACAAACTTTTTTATGTAGGTCAATCTGTAATATATATATATATATATATATATAT
>JAUZST010010836.1:0-12214 GCA_034779995.1 Parotocinclus haroldoi | reverse complement strand
ATACCATCTTTACTTCTGTTGTTGTATTGACTGTCGGTATTAAAATTATTATTGTTATTGTTATTGTGTGAGTACGCGTGTGTGAGTGCGCGTGTGTGTGTGCGCGTGTGTGTGTGCGCGTGTGTGTGTGCGCGTGTGTGTGTGCGCGTGTGCGTGTGTGCGTGTGTGCGTGTGTGTGTCTGTCTGTCTGTGTGTCTGTGTGTATACACATACACTTGTATTGTTTCTCATTTTAGGTTGGAGTACACCGGTTATTTGAGTGGTTAAACTAAACTACTCTATATTAAATATTAATGTAGCCTCAATATATAAATAGCGGAAAAATTCATAACGCCTACTTAAATTCTACATATTTTCTATTTCCGTTACTAAATGTAGCGTCTCAGTCGCTTAGTGAATACCGGCACATTACAGCATCTGGTGTTAAATGTAATCGAGCGCAAGACAAACCAGACATTTGATTGGCTGCAGTTACTTACTGACTCCGCCCACTTGCTGCCCAGACTCCTGCTTTGCATAGATAGACTGGCACCTTTTGACTTGGTCCTTTAGCTCCGCCCCCTCGATTACGCCTCGTCCTGATGACGTTATGCAGTTTTGAAGAGTACGCTGCTCCGGTGGAGAGACAAACTCCGTGCGTACGGAGACATGAGTTCTCCGCGCTGTTTTCTGGTATTTTAATTTCGAAAAGCAGCCTGTTTATGGGCTCCGGATGTAAGGACACACGTCTCGGAGTTATAAAGAAGAGACTCGAGGTTTTTCTACGCAGCTCCTGACACGAAAGGGTTGAGTTTTCGAGCGCGTTCATTTACCAGCTGTTTTCTTAACAGTCACCGACTTAGCCGGATTGCTAACTTAAAAACGAACGACTTAATCCACCCGTGACAGTTTCGTGCGTGATAATGGCGCTGCAAGCGAGAGTTTTGTACGATTTCACCTCGGAAAATGCCGGTGAGATTTCGGTGAAGGAGAGCGAGATAGTAAGTCTGTACAGCGTGCAGGACATAGAGGGCTGGTTGGAGGGAACGAACAGCCTCGGACAGAGAGGACTCTTCCCCGCGTCCTATGTTGAGATCCTCAAGAACGACAGTGCAAACAACGGCTCGAAATATTCCAACATTCCCACAGGAGGTTATGATCACGCTCAGGTTCAAGTCGAGAGTTCTAACCAAGCGCCTAGTTTTGCCACTTTCTCAGCACCATCTGCAGCGCAGCAGCAGCACAGTTACCCAGTGAGCCAGGGCAGTGATGATGACTGGGATGACGACTGGGACGACAGCTCCACCGTGGCTGATGAGCCAGGCGTTGTCGGTGCTGGTAACTACAGTTATGAAGGAAATGGACCAAACACTTACAGAGTGACCATGCCCAGGAGTGGCAATGCTCAACAAGCCAAGAGTGCCGGCACGATGGGAAGAAACCTGAACAGGTTCTCGACCTTCGTCAAATCCGGCGGCGAGGCGTTTGTGCTCGGCGACGCGTCCGGCTTTGTGAAGGACGGCGATAAGATCTGCGTGGTGATGGGTCACCACGGCCCGGAGTGGCAGGAGAACCCGTACCCTTTCGCCTGCACCATCGACGATCCCACCAAGCAGACGAAATTCAAGGGTATGAAAAGCTACATCTCTTATAAACTGACCCCCACTCACACGCAGATCGCAGTCAGTCGCAGATATAAACATTTCGACTGGCTGTACGCCAGGTTAGTGGAAAAGTTCCCCGTCATCTCTGTTCCTCACATCCCCGAGAAGCAGGCCACCGGCCGCTTTGAGGAGGATTTCATTTCGAAGAGGCGAAAGGGTCTGATCTGGTGGATGAACCACATGACCAGCCACCCAGTGCTGGCCAGGTGTGATGTGTTCCAGCACTTTCTGACCTGCAGCAGCACCGACGAAAAGGCTTGGAAACAAGGCAAGAGAAAGGCAGAGAAGGACGAGTTGGTCGGGGCCAATTTCTTCCTCACCATCAGCACCCCAGCCTCCTCGCTTGACCTGCAGGACGTCGAGACCAAGATCGACGGCTTCAAGGCCTTCACCAAAAAAATGGATGACAGCGTGATCCAGGTCAATGGCACCCTGAACGAGTTCGCGAGGAAGCAGATCACTGGATTTAAGAAGGAGTATCAGAAAGTCGGCCTGGCGTTTAAGTGTCTGAGCCAAGCTTTTGAGCTGGACCAACAGACCTACTCGACCGGTTTGAACCAAGCTCTCGCCTACACCGGGGAGGCCTATGAAGCCATCGGAGACTACTTCGTCGAACAGCCAAAACAAGACATCGACCCAGTTCTGGATCTCTTAGCCCTGTATCAGGGGCATCTTGCCAACTACCCGGACATCATCCATGTTCAGAAAGGTATGTAAATTCTAACACCTTTCCCTGTGCATTTGGTTGGCCTGAACCGCAACAGGAGTTCACATGATGTCATATGTTTGCTTAAAACCCAAGGGACCCATCTGACTTGTGTGTCACATGGTCTTTCTGCTAACGAGATCTGTCTACGTGTGTGCCTGCGTGTGTTTTTCCCGTTGGTAGGTACAGACAGAGAGGTCTTATTGACAGTGAGGGCTGGTTTGCTGGAGCAGGATCGGCCGTCTGTCTTGCAGTAGCTGAAAGTTTTCATTCCGTTTGGTGTATTGGGTTTCGTAGGGATTACAGCAAATTGTCCACACACGCTGGCCTGTAAAATAGTTTGGACCAATAACAAGTGAAGTAGTTTATGTAGCTCATGTGGTCTTATCAAATTGGAGCTTTACCATGTAAATACTGGACTGAAGCAGAGTCTATAATAAAGATGTCTACTCCACTGTTGGGCGGAATAGTCTGGGTATAGAGTGCGTCAGTGCCAGTATAACATGGTCCAGCCATTTCTCTTTGTCACTCTGAAAAAACACAACCGTAACTGTTTCGTTAGTGTATAGTGTTTAGATTCCTGGTTATTAGGAATAGGGTATGTTACTGATGTCTTAAAGCACTTTTTTTACGTCGCCCTGGATGATGGCGTCTGCTAAATAATGTAAATGTAAACGTCTATGTAAAGGTGTACCTCAGCTAGAGTGGGCGGGGCTTATATATATATATATATATGAATGAGAGAGAGAGACAGAGAGAGAGACAGAGAGAGAGACAGAGAGAGAGACAGAGAGAGAGACAGAGAGAGAGACAGACACCGAGAGAGAGAAGTGTTCTGGAGGTCTGGAGGACAGATTCTGTATTGTATTACTAGAAAATATCTTGGTGACAAGCTTGCACAAAGTTTATGGTTTATAAGGATGGAAATAACCACCAGTCTTTACTAGTTGTTTTCACTTCTCTGTTGCTACTGGCCCTGATTTAAGCAGCATGTTTGTTGCTGCTTGTTTCTAGAGTTTTGCTCTTGTTCTTTCAGATGAATACAGATTGAGCGATTATTCCATTGGCCCCGAGGCCAAGCTGAACCTCGTGGTACGACCGGCAGGAGAGAGACACAGTGGGGCTGGTGTCACAAGTCAGACCAGCAGTAGCAGTACTAGCAGCAGCAGTAATGAGGGCAGTGGAAATGGAGTATGGCAGTTATTATCCACTGTCCTGGCTAAACACTTTAGTCCTGCAGATGCAGCCAGAGTTCAAGAACAGCTCATAAAGGTACTTTCCATTTTGTAGCGTAAATGTTTCTGGACTTTGTCCCATATGCTGGATTACTTGAAAGACCAAGTATGTGTTTACCTGTAATGTGCTACGAGCACAGGCACGAGCTAGGCTTCTGTTCTGTTCCAATAATAATAATAGTGGAATGCACCACGTAACATCCATATTACGTCCTGTAAAACAGGACATTACCATTGTCACATAGCACTTTTTTAAATTTAAAATGAGAAAATTTAAAAAAAAAAATTGGGGGGGGGGGAAATCAAGCTTTGAAAGGGTATTGATTTTTGTGGCTTCAATCTGCCACAGCTCAACACCTCCCGGCGAGAAATGCCTGTGTTTAATATATTAAAGGGAAAGTTCAGTGTCCCATCCATTCAAAAAAAGACACGTAACTTTCACTTCCCCCCCAAAATGGATCCATATTCTGACTAAAAGGTTGCTCTTGAACCATGTTTTTGAGAAGCATCCGTTCAACAAAACAAAACAAAAGCCCAAGATCGATGAATAGCACAGAAAATTGACCCAGCTCGTCATTTGTTTTGCAAAACTTCAAACAATTCAAAATCGTTTGAATTCTAGGCTGGCAGAAAAAAAAAAATCTTAGTGCAACTATAAAGCAGTAAAGTTAGGCTTTACTCTTAGCTTTCGTCCAGGAGTGATTAGTCATCTAACCAAGGTTACACCTTTCTTCTCATTTCAGGATTACGAACGCTCACTTAGGCAGCTCAGTCTAGACGATATTGAGCGCTTGGCTGGACGTCTGCTTCATCCCGAGTCAGAGGGAATGGACACCTCATACATGGACTGAGACAAACCTGACAGAACACACTTGGAGATAGCAAGGCAGCCGCCCTGCTCTTTAACTAGACAACAGTGCTGGTTTAATATGTGAGTTAGGAAGAACTGTACAGGGCATGTCTGAGGGGGCTCATCTTGGTTTTAAGAGACGCTTCTTAAGCGGACTGGTGACTCGGCAACATTTCGAACAGCGGCATCATACTCAAACCGTGCCAGATTTCATTTCGTCTTATTGGAGCGTTATAAAAAACCCAACAACAAACCAATCACAGACTGTGGGTTGGAAATGAGGCTTGTCTGAACAGTACTGGACTTGAGCATGCTACAGTTTAATACTTCAGCTCAATGGGAGTGTATAGGCACTGAATCAGATGTACTATAAGCCTGTAGTAAGAAGTTCACAATAAACACAGCCTACAATAGGAGCAATTCATTGTGAGAATAATAATAATAATAATAATAATACCCAGTCTGAATTATAAAGAAGCCAATCAAGCCACATTGTAATACAGATGCGCGCCGTTTAGCAACCGTCCGATCATCGGCTGTTCGTTTTAACGACAAAGATGGTTAAAAGTATTTAAAAACTTGCAATAAAACTATAAAAACTTGCAATACAAATCTTTTTTTTTTTTTTTGTAACCGTATACTGCTGCCAATCAAAGCCTCGGATCCACAGGCAGAGGCGGGAATCACAGAATCTGTGTGCGAGGGTGTAACTACCTTTGCGGTCGTGTTTTTGCTTGCTTGTTTGCTTATGTTCGGGGTAGAGACTGTTCTAAGTCGGTTGATGTGTTGACGTTGTTTGATTGGATGTCTTTTCGCTACTTATTTGTAACAAGCTGTTAGAAAGTGTACCTAGCTGTCCTACCCAATGTACCTAGATGTTCCTGTCTAACCTCGAATTACACAAACGGGCTCACGTTCACTCGTTACGTCTCTGTTTCATCTGGCAGATCTTCAGTGTTGTTCATAATGCTGTACCGAGGCGTCTTTGGCTTCTGTCCAACAATAGTACCAGGCTAATGATACCATCCTCTCACGGCTTTGCCCCAGACAGGATCGTAACAGTACGATGATTATGAATTTACATCAAGTAAAAGCTACTCGTTTCTTCAGTGGTAACTCTAAAGTGTTTACTGATCACTTGCAACGCTCACTTCGGACGACGGCCGTTAAACGGCGTATAGCTGTAGCTTTAATGCCATCCGATGCTGAGAGAAACAGAAGAGACTATATTACATTAAGTCGAGTACTGGGTTTAAAAATGTTTGTTTCGTCGTTGTCCTATGTTCGATCTGCTGCCTGATTTATTGTGACCTGGTGCCCCGTTCAGAACACGTTCCGTCTGGCGCGCTGTGAATTCCAGGAGAGACCATGACTCTCAACAGGATGAACGGAAACAAAACATTTCAGCAGTGGTTCACAATATGGACTACTTTAGACAAGCCTTGGCAACCGGTGCAAAATATTGAGCAGCAATCATGCAGACATAGAACGGCAACATGATGGGTCTTAGTGAAATTCTTGAAGTTCAAAATAGGTGCCACTTCTCCTTCTAGGCATTAAACATCTGCCCCAGTTTGTACTGTAACTGTAGGACCTTTTATTGAGAAGTGGAAATGATCGAGAGGTACAACAGAAACGTGACGTGGCACTTGTAGAGTAATAGTCACTTTGCGATACTACCGAAGCCCAAACTTTTATCTGGATGCAACATGAGCACACGAATTTGATGACCTTCTACTTTCTCAATGGCCAAAGCAAAAAGTCAGTCTGTCAATCTGTCAAGAAATGCTTCAGCGTAGAGACCTTGCCCGTACCCAGAGTCGTGATCCGGACTCCTTTTGCATGATTTCAACCAGATACGTTAAGACCAAAACCACCCAGTCGACCTGTCAAGGCATGGACTCGACAAGACCTCTAAAGGTGTCCTGTGTTACCTGGCACCAAGCAGTAGCTTGGCAGTAGTTTATTTAAGTCCTGTTACTTATATGGTGCCTCTATGGATCGGACTTGCTTGTCCAGCACATCCCACACTTGCTCAAGTGGACTGAAATCAGGGGAATTTGAAGAGCAGGGCAACACCTTGCACTATCATATACCTCAAATCAATCTTGAACAATTTTGCAGTGTGGTAGCATTAGGGCCTAGTGTTGTCATAAGGTTGGAGGCCATGCACTTGGTTTGTAACAACGTCTTGGAAGGTGGGATGTGTCAAAGAAACAACCTCATACATTATGGGACCCAATTTTACTAGCATAATATTATTCAGAGCATCACAATGTTATTCACTTCACATGTCAGCAGCTTTACTGCTAAGGCTGATTGGCAGGATGGCCAACACGTTACTGGTTGGTCGTCTTAAAGCATAAACGACCGAGTCCTGGGGTCTTGATGTCCAATAGCATTAGATGTGGCTCTCTGGTCAAAGACACGTCCTAAACTCTCAAATGCTCTGCTGTTGCTTTGTATGCACCAAACGGGTCGCCACGAATTTATGTGCACGTACTGTACCTTGTAAGTTACTTAATATAAACACTGGTCATAAATGTCTATTTACCTTTATTCACGTTTGGCTTAGAATATACACTAACAAGTTACAATGGCACAGTCGGCCAGACTATTTATGTTCTATTCTTTAATTCCTTCCATCCTGGAATATAAAACAAGTTTTTGGATAAGGTATATATATATATTAATATAGGTAGAGCATGTAAATGTACAAAAGGCAACGTAAAACATGAAAGAACGTTACGAATAGACACATGGATTGACTGAGAACTGTGCTTCTGCTTTTCCTCTTGCTTGTATGACTGGCCTTCGTGACTAATTTCTTAACACAATTGTGTTTGACAAATGTACCCCCAAAAAAAAGCCCAATAACGGCCCAAAATTCAGCCCATCTCATGTGAGGTTTGTTTTTCATTCTTTTTTTGCCCAGTGAATCATGGTTTGAACCACTTGCATATTATAAAACAAATCCGATATGTCTCAGTCTGAAACGGCCACCGTTATTACCCCAATTGGCTTCCAGAACCTATCCTAGGACACGTGGTGCCGCTGAACGGGGCTCCGGGTCATCACTCAGAGCTCCCCTCACTCAACCAAAGTCTGATTGATGTTAAACAGGCAGCTCCAGAGGTCACATTACCCAGCCTATCCTAAACATAAAGTGAAAGTACTCTATGGATAGGATGCCATTGAGACTAGTATCACAGCTGGGTTGTGTTCACAACACAGCATGAACCTCCTAACGGAATAGCTTTGAGTTCAGTCTCATATTGAGAAAAGCTTTACTGTGCATTCACAAATTGATGTTCACATTTCTAATCATCTACAACCATCTCGATCAAAATCTTGCGATCAACGGCTGCTTCTTTTTATGGTGTGAACGGCCATACAGTCCAAATTCATCTGCCACTTTTACCAGTTGGTAGAAGCCTCCGTTGTACCGGCAGATGGTTCCTCATCTAGCCAGTTGTGTCTATGCAGTGATTACATAGAACAAAGGAATCACCAAGCCTCGAAATTGGGTCTCTTCAGTTAAGGTGTTAGACAGTTGAGCTACAACAACAACAACAACAATCAGCCAAAACATTAAAACCATCAGGTCCATATGTTGTTAAAGTAAGTTTTACGCATCAGTGAACTTCCACATAAATGCCTGGACCCAGAGGATTCCAACTGGACATTACCTGGATTGTCATCTTATCACAGTGCATCCTGGTCCCATCAATTCCCCACATAAGAGGGCCTCATCAGCCCGGAGAACCTTCCTCCATTTCTCCAAGGGGCAGTTCTTACATTCACACGGCCATTATAGGCACTACTGACAGTGGATGGGTTTTTGTTCGTTTGTTTGTGTGTGTGTGTGTGTATGTGTGTGTGTGTGAGTGTGAGAGAGAGAGACTAATTGCAATGTGGCCTGGAGTCTGTTGATAAAAATAGGCACCGATGCAGAAAGCGATTTTAAACAAATCAAATAAGGGGAAAAAAAACGTTGACCTCTCACCATTTCTCCCACGTGTCAACTATGAGAACCCACCGTTCACTTACCGCCTACAATATCCCAGAGTTCGATGTGTGTTGTCGTCATGAAATGATAAACATTATTTATTATTCAGAGCTTAATGCTTTGGCTGATCGATGTATACGGCCAATTTAATTTGTTACTTTGTTACATTTAGGGTTCAAACCGTGTTCATGTAGTCTTAATAAATAAATGAAAGCACTAGCCAGGAAGTACTCATGTGACCAACTTTAAATTCAAGTTGAGAAAGCCCATTAGTGGCTAAAGGCAAAAATCACGGAAACTCTGGTAATCTTGAAAGCACTGGACAGAACGCTCAAGGTGCAACACATGGTCTGAATTAATGTGGTTATATGGAACTGGCTGGAATTTGATTAATAAACATTTTCACTGTGAATTATTCAGCAAATTCATAAACAAAACATGGTCAGGTACAGACAGGTTACAGTCCTCGACTGGTTATCATAAATGATCGTATATTGATGACATGCAACTACACACAGGTTCGACACCTTTAGCACTGGTGTGCTTTGTACAGTAGGGAATGCATTAGAAATACAGAACAGACGAAGAATGATGAACCAAAGGCACGATGAAAATTTGGCAAAAAGAAAAAAAAAAAACCAAACAAACAAAACAAACCAACTGCACAAAGTAAGAGGGCGTAGTGACAGTCTTTCGACAGTTAAGAGTAGTGATACTGGGAACTGTAGTTCTAAAAGTAATGTCTCCCGTTTCCTCGAAACAGTTTGTGATGCCATGTGTTTGAAAGAGAGGGACGCCGGCACGAGGCATTTCATACCCTGGAGGTCTCGGAGGAGAAGACAAACATGGCAGGGGGTGGGTGGCGCATTGGTGGCTTGTTTTGTTTGGCCTCAAATGGATTGCTGCCATCTTCTTTTCTCTCCTCTTTGCAATCGGCTTGCTCTCTTTTAGCAGTTGCAGCCATCGCTAGAGGAGGCAGGTCTGTCATCTCTCAGCTTGATCTGATCGGGGAAATCGTACGGCTCCACCTCAGACTCCTGAAATAAAAGATGAAGAACTATTTAAGAAAATACAACGTAATTTGTGATATTCTGCTCAATTAAACCCTCATTTCCTCCCCAATCCACCCACTTCCCAAGTTTCTCAACACTCCCAACTCATGCACAGCCCTTAAACTGAGGGAAGTGGTACACAGGCCTGTAACAGGATTAGGATTATTTAACGTCGCTGTCAGCACCGGTGGTCATTTCGGGAAGACTAGTCACATATATACACAACGCCAAATTAATCAATTAACCTAACGCGCATGTCTTTGTACTGTGGGAGGAAACCGGAGTACCCGGAGTAAACCTACTGAGCCCAGGATCTTCATGCTATGAGATGGAGATACAGCTTCTAGTTTGTCAGATATTGCGTTATCAAGCTTATCGTGTTGTGTCTCTGTACCTGTTTTAGTGCGTTGCGAGCAATGGTCTGGAAAGCCTGGTCGACGTTGATGGCTTCTTTGGCACTGGTCTCAAAATACGGAATGTTGTTCTTGCTCTGACACCATGCCTGAGCTCGCTTTGTTGTAACCTGCTCAAACCAAAACATTTTTTTTTAATTATCCGCTTCATGCTTATGCTTAACTTCAAGTACCATTGTGAAAACATTAAGAGCTGCTAATTTCCAGAATCACAGGGAATTCATCCTAATATTTCAAGTCAAGACAGTCCAAACTGACCTGTCTGTTCTCCAGGTCAATCTTGTTTCCGAGCACGACGAAGGGGAAGTTCTCAGGATCGCGTGGGCTTGCCTGGATTAGAAACTCGTCCCTCCAGCTGTCCAGGGTCTTGAAAGTGTTTGGTGCAGTGACATCGTATACTAGCACGCAGCAGTCTGCGCCTCTGTAGAATGCCACCCCCAGAGACTGGAATCGCTCCTGCCCGGCTGTGTCCCAAATCTATTAGACCAAATCATACATTTGGCATGATGTACGGCAAAACACTAATAGTGGGCATTTTAAAGAATAATCATAAACGCGCACACACAGACACACAGACACAAACACACAGACACACAAACACACACACACAAACACGGTTCCCTCGGCACTTCGCGGTTCACCTTTTGTGGATCGGGGGTTTTTAAAAATATTAATGGAAAAAATACTAAGCAGATTTTCATTGTTTCCTCCATCTACACACAGACACACAGACACACACACAGACAAAACTTGTGAACAAATTTCCCAAACAAACTGTCCAATAGATTTTGAAACATGGCTATAAGGTAAGGCACTGATGTTGGACAGTAAACCCTGGCTCACAGTTGGCATTCCAATTGTTCTCAAAGTTCTCTGACAACAAAAACATTGGGTGTTTTTTGGGGCGACAGGTAAAAATGTCATAATTTGAGTCAGTGAGGTAGAGATTCCATGCCTGTATGATTTCTTTTTATGAAGTGAGTGTGGCCGAAATAAGAGATGGTGAGATCACTGATTACAAGGGGTGTCCACAAGCCGTTTAGAGCTTTAGCCAAAGTCAATACCAGAATACAGTTTTAATTTCACTTTTTACTCAGAAAAACATGGCATATTCCAACAAAGCTACAGTTACATTATTCCCTGGACTGAATAATGCCGAAACACAAGTTACTATAGTCAAAATTAGTTTTGTATGTACTATTGTTATATAATCTAGAGTTTTCTATTTCCTGTTTTACTATACTCTTATATAATACTAAAGGGCTGCAAAAACAGCTATATTGATAGTCAAATATACTATTATTGAAAAGTATAATCAATCAATTACCAAATAATTATTGTCGCTACGAGCCTTTGCATTTATTTCTACTATGTTTTATGTATTTGTTAACTAACAATGAAGAAAATTAATGCCTTATTCAAAATGTCACGGTTTTAATAAATCAAAGATAAATAAAACTCTATATAAAACAATATATTTTTCAGGCCAAAATGTCAAACCAATTATATGTAAAGTAGCAGAACATTATCATTACTTGTAGCCAAAAACATTAGGTGCATTAAAAAACCGTTTGTCACACAACTTTTAGCTCAAATTATTATGTTATATAATTTGTTACAACAGAACAGTATTACATTTGAGAAAATGTCTCTTTCCGCTGTACGCTAATTCATAAGTGTTTTATTATACCAAACTGTGCACCCCCATTACACTGCCATTTGTACAAAGCAGCTTTACAGAAATACGTGTGTCGACACCAAACGAGCAACGAGAGGTGATGGTAGCAAGGAAAAAAAATCTCCTTGAGGAAGAAGCCTCAAGTGGAACCAGGCTCAAAATGGGGAACCCATCCCAATTCCTACGTACAAGATTCCTCATACAAGAATAGAAAATTGAGCAATGTGGTCCAACATGTTTAGTGTAGCGCAAGTCAATGATTTGCTCATTTGGTGCACTCTATAACTTGGTTACGTAAATAATCACAGACTGGTGAATCATGTGCCAGGATTCCACTGCACTCAGCTGGAACTGGTTCTTGCCAAACTGCTGCTTTCTCGGAAACAGCCAGGTTACTCGGCAGTCATACGACATGCAGACATTACAAACAGTGGCCAGACTGGGTTCACCATGAAACTCTCACTGACTGGTTACATGTACAGTGTTCCCTTGTTTATGGCGGGGGTTACGTTCCAAGACCACCCGCGATAAACGAAAATGTGATATTTAAGTACAGTGGATTCCGGTTAATGGGACCAGCCGCTTATTCGGACCAAATCCTAAAGTACCGAAACAAATCCTATTATAT
>JAUZST010010835.1:0-12214 GCA_034779995.1 Parotocinclus haroldoi | reverse complement strand
TGTGTGTGTGTGTGTGTGTGTGTGTGTGTGTGTGTGTGTGTGTGTGTGTGTGTGTGTTTGTGTGTGTGTGTGTGTGTCTGTGTGTGTGTGTGTGTGTGTGTGTGTGAGAGAGAGTGTGTGAGAGTGAGAGAGTGTGTGTGTGTGAGAGTGTGTGTGTGTGTGAGATTGTGTGTGTGTGTGAGAGTGTGTGTGTGTGTGAGAGTGTGTGTGTGTGTGTATATATATATATATATATAGATATGTGTGTGTACATAATGTAAATTATATAATTCCTATAATAATAGCAAGGGTGGCCATTGGGGGTCTTTGGGGGGCAGTGCCCACCCCAACATTTTTTTCACCCTTGAAATAATTTATAAGTGAAAAAAAATCAATTATATTATTATATATATTAATGTTTACTAATATATTATATGTTTTACTGTTTTATTTAATCGAACATTTCATTCTCATGTATGTTCCCCACAGACAAAAATACAATTTGAGTACTGAAATTAATTCAGTACGGAATTAATAAGCAGTCTTGCAGACACCTCTACTTTTTATCCAGAGAGCGTTAACCTAGCATTTTAAGCTTCTGCCTAATGGATATAAGAAAATGGTTTCAGGTACCTTCAGTCACTGCCCAAGGAGCCCAAGGAAAACTACTGCTAATGATTGCTTTATATCGGCACTTAAATCCACCCCCCCAGGTAAACTCGTATGCCCACCCACTGGAAGAGCTCAGGCGACGGCCCTGTGTAGAACCACGAGCAGAGCTAGGAGTTTAACAGCAGTATGCATGTGGTTGGGCGCTCGCTTGTTCGTTAGCTCCCATTTGGACAACAGACTGTTCTAACTCGGTTGATGTGGTTAGAGACTTTTTAGTCACTCATATCTGTGTGGCTGCTTTTCAGCGATTTATTTGTAACAAGCTATAAATGGGGTTTATGTAAAAGTGTATATGTCCGTCCTATTGTAAGTAGTACTTCTACTTCATAGAATGTTAATCAGCTACGTATACCTGTAGCTGATTTGGATAAACAAGCTAACCCCACGGGATAGTGACTGTAGTAGTTCTGGTTACATCCAAATAAAATGTATAATTCCCACTGGTAGTTCACGGTAACGCAAAGCATTCACCATGGATGAACAGCACTTACAAAAGAGCTCTGGTATAAAGCTAATTAAAAGCAGAAGGATACAGAAGGATTACGCAGGCATTCGGTTATCTCCCAGGATACTATCCAGTGAACGGCAACACCAACACCTTGCCAAGCTGGATAAAAAGCATTGAGCCCATGTCCTTAAGAACCGCTGTTTCCATCAGCTGGCTCTTACCTCTAAGCCACAGGAAAAGCTTCTAGTCACCAAGTGGTACATAAAAAAACCCATTACCAGCCAGTAACACCACAGGCCCTAAAGGATCATTAGTTATCTCCCATCATGCATCACTGCAGGGGCTGTTTATTATCACTAATGAGGGATGCAATCCGCTTCACATTAGGTATACCAGGATGTTGGCTGATTGATTCTTTTGAGCACTCAGAATGCAGGACTCACAGCAATGTATTCTCTTAATACACTACTCCCAAAAAATGAGCCCACAAGAGGATCCTCCAAGAACTGCTAGACAATCTGAACCTGTCCGTGCTCCATCACTGTTAGTGTTTTAGCAGTATTGGGTGACCATACAACCTACTGAGCATTTAATATGAGAGCACTGTCGTTTAGTTTGACGAGTTTCTGTTTAGCGATGGTATACTGACCCTATAGAGTATGACATGTCAGGGAGGATTGGACCCATACATTTCAAACTTGAATCATCCTTTCCACTGACTCAGCCTAAGACTTTTGCAGAGCGCTGTACTTTAGAGCTTTGCAACAACTACACGAAAATCAAACGAGATCTGGGAATGCTGAGCTACAAAGACTGTCCTCCACCTGACCTAAATGTGACCTAAACACGGGGCACTTGTAGACGGAGAAAACCGAAGATTAACACTGCAAAAAACGAGCAAACACAAATGATCATAATATTGTTTTCTTCTCTAATAAGATTGTGTTATCTTCTAAGGCACTTAAAGTTTAAGATTCTTTTGCTTACATTTAGAATAATTGACTTGATCGCCCTCAGTTACCTTCATAAGTTCCTTCTTCATAAGTTATTCCAATGCTTCAAGCTGGATGTTTAGTATAAAATTGGGCCTTTTTGCTTTATTTAAGAATTTAATATAATGTAGTATAATGTATATTCATAATGTAATATTCATTAATTAATTCATTCATTTTTTTCCGCTTAATCCACACGGTGTCGCTGGCCAGCTGGTGCCCACCCAGCAACTCTGGGCTCAAGGGTAGGAGCAACCCTAGATGGGGTGCCAATCCATCGTAGGGCTCACACACATATACACTAAGGGCCACATAAGAGACACCAATTAACCTAACACGCACGTCTTTGGACAGTGGGAGGAAACCGGAGTACCCGGAGTAAACCCACACAGACACGGGTAGGACATGCATACTCCACACTGAAAGACTCGGTCCTTGAACGTTCTTGCTGTGAGGCAGCGGTACTACCAACCGAGCCACCGTGCTACCCTGGTTGTAATATTATTAGTACTATTATTTAAAAGCTTGTATTCTTTATGCTAACCTTGAACAGGAAGGTGGTCACGTGAAATGTTGATTAACTCTCAGCCCAACTTCTTCACATAATGGTATACGTATTTATTTTAAATACATCAGCACTTTTGCTTTTCATAGGCACTGAGGTATGTGGTAATTAGCCTTTACCAAGGTTACCAAGGTAACCTCCTATACTATTAGCAAGAAGGTACTCTGATATCGAACAGCATGCTGATTGGACAGGGAGGTTTCGATTATCTTAAGGTGTTTTTCACTCGATGGATCATCCTTAGATGAATGGGACACCAGAAGCCAAGGGAAACGTTAAATCTTCATTGGATCAGGCGCAAAACACACAGAGCGCAAAAACCCCGAAACCCACTCTCATAGGAACCCAGCAGGCCACAGTGGAGCACAGGATACACAGTGGAGACTGTATTTAAAAAGCATGGATAGAACATGAAAAAAAACAAAATAAATAAATCCCCAAATCAAAATGTGGAACTAATAATTAATAAAGAAACCACAATGTACAGTTTGGACTCAAGGGTACATTCTACAGTAATGCTAAGGTTTTAGAATTTGTTCATAGTTCAAATTTGCAGAAGTATGTCTTATCGAAAATTGTCGAACACAGAGGAAATCACGTGGAGACTGCAAAAGGCAAAAACGTTAATGCCGAGGTGCATTCAGGGCCTGACTTACAATTATTGCAATATCAGTTTGACAGGATGTAGAATTTGCATTGGCGTCTTTTCTTTTTGATCTCATTGTGCTGTCACAAGGGCCTAATGCTCTTTTTCGGTCTCGTTCTGACACGTGTCACAGCAGCTCCAGGGTGGAATGGCATTAAAAAAGCAATAAAAAAGAAGACAAATGCAATATGTGGGCAGCAGCTGCCTACTGATATACAACAGTACCCATACAAAACTCATTTTCATCCCACTCACGCAGCCTGTTCATATCGTTACACGTCTTTAAATACTTTGGACATTGCTTCTACTACGACCCTTGGTCACAAAGCGGATATTTTATTGTTTTAGCAAAGTTTGTGTTGCCAGAAAGGTCATTATAGATCGGTTTAAAGCTAAATTGTTCCAGCCTGCAAGAGCCGCACGTACTAGACTCGAAACACAAGATATAGATACACAGTTCTTAAATAGGCAGTAGTGACCCAATAGGTGGTTAACCTACATGTTTAATGAACGTGTTTAAGTCACATTATTCCATATTCTGAGAGTTCTTTTAAAAGTACTTGTATTCATGTATCTCACCTTTTCTTAATAAATAAAATTTGCTTAAGACGGCCACCTAATCTGTATTTCATGAAGTATAATGATGTGTCTCTATGTTGGAATTAATCAGATATAAGAATGGAATTTGCTGCTGTGCATGTAGATATGTATCTACACAACCATTCGTTCATTCATTCATTCATTCATTATCTTCTGCTTAATCCATAGGATCACAGGCCAACTGGTGCCCACCTGGCAACTCTGGGCGCAAGGGCAGGAACAACCCTAGACGGGACGCCAATCCATCGTAGGGCGCACACATACACACACAGTCGTGCACACAGTCACACACTAAGGGCCATTTTAGAGACACCAGTTAACCAAACACGCATGTCTTTGGACTATGGGAGGAAACCGGAGTACCCGGACTAAACCCACACAGGCCTGTGCCAGGCCAGGCCGCTCCACCCTGGGATTGAACCCGGGACCTTCTTGCTTTGAGGCAGCGGGGCTACCCACCGACTCACCACGCTTCCCTGTATGTACACAGTGGCCTCTTTTTTTTTTTTTTTTTTTTTTCCCCCCCCAGAGCTTTAACGGGATGGCACTTCAGACATATTGCTTATTACACACATTTATAAAAACAATAATGTTTTTTTCTTGTTGCTCTTTGTTGTAGCCAAGTGTTTTCTTCCACTAAAACAAATCTGATGCAGCAGTCTGGGCAACACTGGCTTCTCTTTCTGGTGTATACCCAAACCTATTCTGTTTTTGTTGAGGAACTACATTTATGGCATTTAGCAGACGCCATTATCCCGAGCATCTTACCAATGATACAGTCAAGCAGTTATGGGTTTTGCTCAAGGACATAAGAGCATGGCAGCTTGACAGAGGTGGGATTTGAACCCTGAGCCTTAACCACTAGGCTATCCTAGCCCATACCTGCGGAAGCTAATACCCAGATCTATTCAGACTGCATGTGAACATAGCTTAATGTTAACATCTCTATGGATTATTTGCTTTTTCTCCAAACCCTTCAGTGGCTTCAAAACGAGAGCTGTCAATAGGAGCACACACCACGAATGACAGACTATTAGACCGTACAAAAGGCAATTACGTTTTTGATTATTGCAAGTTTCCATTTCCCAGCAGCATCCTCTGGGCCATAATGACCAATATGTGCCTGGTCGTGTTCTAGAAATAGGGGTCGAGGCTTTAATAGAGACTTGGAGCTTGATCAATTGTGAAAAAGGGAAACAAAGACGACGAGAGCCGGAGTGAGTGGGACAAGATGGGAAGAAAAAAGGCAAAACAATGAGAAGACAAAACCGGTACAAAGGTGACAGAAAATGAAGGCTTATCTGCTCGCAGGTTTATCCTCCCTCTTTTTCAATTAAAGGCAACGCCTCGGCCTCATCCCCTGAGAACCCCACTTCAAGCTCGTGTGTCTCTATCTGATTCCCGTAATGTCATTTTCATGCAAATTGCGAAACCTAAGAGGCTCTGGCTGTTGCCTGCGCTTCGTTTTCATGCTGAGAGTCACCTGAAACAGCTCTGTTATATAAGACAGCTTGGTAATAATGACAAGAGGCTGATTTGCTTGTGCTGAAAAGGCTGAGCTTTTAAAATAAAAGGAATGGAAATGCAAGAGTCACTTCTTTGGGCCAGTGAGATTTAATCAAGTTGGCGTGGGGATAAATGGAAAACGTCCCAAGAAAAACAGGCTGTCAAATATAGCTGCTGTTTCCAAACATTTCCCGCCACTCTTGTCGCCTCAGGTCAAAGGATATTAAAACTCTTATCTTTTATGGCTTACTCTGCAACATCAATCAGCACTGGGCACTGATTCGGATCAATAACAACACAAGCCAAGTTTGCATCTCAAAACGAAACAAGTTTGTACAGAACATAGTGAACAAAATGTAAGAGCATCTTAAAATACAAAAGGAATATTAATATTCAATTGTCTAGCTTGGTTCCAATTCAGAACCTATTTCCTCTCGCATTTTTACCCATCCTGTATGAGGGAGCTGAACATTTTGTCCAGGGTTTTATACTTTTCTTTTGATAAGTGTTGACTTTGATGAGAACTGAAGATCTGGACACCATATCCGGAGTTGGTCTCGGTGACAACAGACGTGTGGGGGAGCTTTTCGGATCCAGAGATCTGACATGAGTGTGTTTACCAGGAAGCTCTTTCAGATAAAATCTCAGAAACATACAGTCGTGTGAAGATAGCACCCTGGCAATTTCAGACCTTGAGAAAACAGAAAACATAAAACTCTATGAAGATAATGCAATAAAAAAAAGATAGGGACCCTGGAAACGCAGTACAGGTATCCATCATATCAATGACCGCTCACTTTAACGACCCAGGTCTTGAAAATCATAATTAATTATTCTACGAAGCAAAAATCTGTCTTTTGACTTTAAATGTTGTTGCTGGTCTCCTCAACAGCCAGTCAATTTTGTGGCTCCCTTATCAGAGGGAGGAGTTAATGAGGATAAGTGTGTCACTCGTGCGTGTGATTTGTGTTTAGAGACTTTTTTGTGCACGTTCCTCGTATCTGTGTGAACGACTGTTCGATTCTCATTTTAGTGAATTTCCATAAATTACAAAGGATTAGCAGTTGAATAACGGTTTAAGCTTCCACTCGTGGTTCAGCTGCATCGGTACCTCCGACACATTTACGCATGGTTTGCAGTTTTCTTGTAAAAAATAGCCCTTATATTTACATTACAGTAGCATAAAAAGTACATGACTATGGTCACGGCCATTTCAGTCAGCGTCCTGCTACACAGAATATAATGCGGTCTTTAAATGTCACCTACCTGTACTGTTTTACATGCGTTGACAACATCGCAAATACCCTTGTCCCATCAGCGTCCTTCAGACAGCCTTTCCAGTATGCAGCATAAGTCTGAAGGAGATTAAAATGGAACGCTCTTTCCATGACTCCCTGACGGGGTGTAAATTTAATATGCAGAGCAGAGAACGACAGTTAACAACACAGCAGTAGATTATGTTCAAGGGCCTCTTCACAGCTGTCATGACGGGACATGCTAATGTGTTCCACTAGCAAAACAAGTGCATTATGTACTGGTGGCAGACTTAAAACCATCAGTATCTACAGGAGTGAGCTTAGTCACTGAAGGTGCAAATACCGGTGCTGATCCTAAAACTAGATATACTGTATGGAAAGGGCTTCAGGAAGGGCATCCAGCGTAAAAAAAAAAAAAAACCCTGTGCCAAATGAATCAGATTTCTGTACCAGATCAACTGAGGCCTGGGTTAACAATGGCCGATACTGGGACTGTTGGGGCAGCATGTTGGCTGGTTGGGTAGCACTGTCGCCTCACAGGGAGAAGGCTTTGGGTTTAATGCCAGGAGGAGTGGTTTGGTCCCTTTTTGTGTGGAGTCTGCATTTCCTCTTGGTGTCCACCTGGGTTTTCTCCGGGTACTTTGATTTTCCTGTTGGGCTAAGGAGGAGAAGAAGGGGGAAAGCATCTTCAGAATCTGTGTTTTAAGGATCGGTGTTTAGATTAGAGTTTTGAGGCAGACCAGAAAACCCATTCTCGTATAAATACAGCCTAATGGTACTAGCTCACCCCAGGTCATACAGCACCTTTTTGTTGGTCCTAGATGTTCTAGGCATGGTATGTCGTACCGCTGAGATGAAGAGACTTTGGCTTTAAAGTGTACAGTAGAGTAGTTAAGACCATCTTTTTGCACAGGTAAGTAAGCAAAAGTTCTAGGTTCTGCTATTCCGTGGGGTCATGTGGGTCAAGTTGCTGGACACAGATGTCACTCGTGGCACTGAAAACACACTTTAATCCACGGATGTGCCGTACTGTAACACTTATGTATAGATTCGATTATAGTAGTGGGGTTCAAACAGCGTTGCTTGACAGTGAATTGATTGTGTTTGACTGCAGTGAGATGGGGTTGGAAGATCTGTAGACTTGTGAGCAGTCACCCTTCTTTTCTTTCTAGCACAAACACACACAGACCTGCATGGCTCAGGGCACAGCAGCTATTTCTAGCTTCATCTAGCTTCTCCTCCAGCACCAGGAGTGACAGGTCAGCTTTGATCACACTCCTTACACATGCTGCAACTTTGTTGACAAATGAATAAATAAGATCAGCTTGTCTCATCCCATTAATATGCACCAATGCTGGAGGTCGTGAATAATTCCAAAGGCTAGGGACGATGTTACGATGAAAACATGTGAAGCCAACAGCAGGATTTCCATGTTGTAAACGCTTTATGGTAATGAACACTGAGAAAAAAAAAATCTTTCCCAGAAGCAAACGATATTACTAAACACCCATAATTTGTACTGCTTATCATTTCTTTGTACTGAATCTGTGCCTGGATCAACATCTTTAGTCAGTTTTAGTTCAGAGTGTCTATTTGAGGGATCAATTTGAGGGATCTCTGAAGGATAATCAATCTCTTTTATAGGGAAACAAGTACAGGATCTGAGTGTCATCAGTTGTGTAGGCCAGATCTCTCACACATTGTTTAATTTTGGAGGAACCAGCACTTTAAAGTCTCACACCTTTTATTTTGGCTCCAGAGTGTCCACGGAAGACACTGAAATGAGAGTAATTTCAGGCTATTTTATCCACTTACCTGGATTAAGAGCTTCATTATATATTTTCTAGCAGTGGTTTTCTTCATTTCCTTGCTACTTGAGCATGATCTACCTACCTCAGCTTCTGTCCAAAGCTACTGGCAGGGGAGAAACCAAGCTGGAGTGATTAGAAAATCGATTTACATAAAAGCGCAGAGGAATTCTGAATGACATAAGTTTGCCGTGATGCAAAATGACACGATGGAGTGTATAGTGATTGGTCTAGATGCAAGTGCTTATTTTATGGACAAACAACCTACATTTGTGCTAAAAAAAAAGAAGAAAAAACAAAGACATATGGTCAAAAAGGCTTAGCTGACAAACAAACTTACCCCAAAAATTTGCCCAAGGAGCTCACAGGGCAAATGCATTTTGTTTAGGTTTTTATCTTTATTTGTAACCTTGTTCCCTTTTTATACTGGCACTAATTGAAGAGTTAGTGGATAATTAAACTGGAATACTAACTGTACGAAGTCAAGCACAAGACTTGGACTTGCTTTTAGTTTGCTTGTGGCTTCCAGTGTGTTGTTCTGGAAACACAGATTGGTTCTTGGTTTGTTGCCGACCTTTTTAACTTTTTGTTTGATTTTATTCTCAGTCAGATATTTTGCAGCATGACTTGTATCTCCATGTAAATGATCTTACTTTTGGGAATGGAAGTGTCTCTTTATGAAGGGTCTAAGGTTGCATTATTTCTGTCGCTCCAGTTTCTCAGTGGTAATGGCTGATCAAATCCCGGGTGCTTTTTTTAAAAAAAATTTAATTGAACCCTGTACTGGACTGACATTCTGTCCAGGGAGTAGCTGTGCCTGCACCAAAGGCTCCACCTCCTGTAAATTATTTTCTTGAATAAACCCCAGGTCATAAGCAAATGCAGAAACATGACGAGAGCTTGCTTTTGTAATAAAAATGCCCAGAAAAACATGAAATTATTCCAATGTGCCTTGCAGCTGAACATCTAATAATGATCCCGGTGTCCTGTGGGACTCTGACATGCTTATGTACAATTATTTTACAAGTGCCCTGGTTTAAATACAGCATATACTGTAAGTATTACATCTCACACCTCATAACGAAATGTAGTACAAGCCACGGGTGCCACCTTCAGGATCTTCAGTTTATACTGTGTAATTTTAATTGGGTCCAGAGAGGAAACTGAAGGGCATGCAAATGGGCTAAGGCATGAGATCGAGAGAGAAAGAGAGAGAGAAAGAGATGCTACTAAATTTCATTTTATCAGTAGATATTCAAATTCTTACAGGACAAATGGAAGATCAAGAACCCTCATAAACTATTTACATCAAGTCATTAACGTCATTAGATGACAAAGTGTTGGATCATTGTTGGTGACCTTGAGAGCTCTCTTTCTTTCCAGCACTTTTTTTCTCTCTGTTTCGTGATTGTTTTCTGCTATATACCCTCTCCTTGAAAAGAGCTACAGTGGGTCAGAAATAGGGCTTAAGATTATATATGTGACTGTAATAGTGCAGCGGTTAAGGTACTTATGTACGGCAATCAAGCCTTAATTGTTTCCTGAATTCGGATGTTGTTGGTTGGAATCAGTTTATTTTAGACACTCTCAGAGTCTGGGTCAAACGGTACATGTACAGGGTTTGCCAATGTTCAAAGATTTTTCTTTTTTAGATTAAGAGCCAAATCAATTCAAACAAAATTTCTGAACGGGTTAAATAAAGACGTATTTTCATTTTGAAGGTCTAGGCTTCAAGCTTCAGCACTGCCAAGCTGCCACTATTGAACCCTTAACTTCAAATTATTTGGTCTGTATGTTGAAGAGACTGTGTCAGGTGAAAGTCGCTCTGACTTCTACACATCATTCTGTGCAGACATTCTACATTTTTCATGTTCTGCTTAATCTTTATGTTTTCAGTGGTCAATAATACATTACACACTGCTCACATAAATTAGCCTATATTTGATGATAGGGTATTGCTTTTGATTTTGTGAGCAGTATATTAATATGAAATAAAATACAATGAATAGAATATGGACTATAATAAAAATATAGACTGTAATAATGAAAGGAAAAAAATAATGTTATGGAGAATATAATGAAATATGTGAATATTGTCAATAACATGTCAAATGGAAGGCTGAATATGTTACAGTAGTAAATAGAATTTCAAATATAATAAAATACATAATATAATAAGGTAGTAAATACACAAATAAAACAGGGAATGTAATCATAAAAAAATAACGGATAATACACAGCGTAATAAATAAAGTACAGAATAGAAGAAATACAATTTAAGATATAATAAAAGACAATACAAAAACATAAAACAAAAATACAATTGTATAAAAGGCAGAACATAATGCAGTAGTAAATGGAATACAAATATAAAATATAGAACATAATAAAATAGAAGGCATACTAGAAAAAAATGATGAATAGAACATAATTAAATACAGATTTTTTTTAGTTACGTTGTTTGCGTGGCATTTCATTTCATTTCCATTTTCCATGCTGGTTGTAAGAATGGTTCTAGCAGATAACAATACAGCAAGTGTTTACTATTTCTCCATGCTTTAGTAGAAACACCACTGTAACATTTACCTCCACTACTATTACTACTCCCAGTGGCTCTGATGTCTTGCATTGCTTACTTTAGCTCAACCCCGATCTCATCTTTACCCAAGTTTGACCAGTTATGGAATACCTGGTGAGTTTGCATAGGCCAGCACAGTGAGCCAGACTAGCCTAGCCTGTGTGCATCAATAAAGAACACACTTTTGTTTAAAATATAAATTAGGAGCTGCTAATTTGGTTTATTTGTTTCTCTCTTTTTTTGTTGGCTGCAGAAGGTTAGTCTTGGGCATCCAGTGAGCAGATTGCTGTGGGAGGAGTTCTTATTCAAACTGGGAGAAGAGCCTGTCAGTCATTTTGGCTTGTTCACCAACCAGCCACTTAAAGAAGACGATGACGAAAATGAAGAAGTAGTCTGGAATTTTGTATGTTGTATTTGAAATGTATATGTTATGCTATATATGTTGTGCTAGACATGTGGCTTTGTTCCTAACCATAGGACTGTAACTGTTAACTGTAATTGTGATGACCACTTTCCATTTGTGTGTTTGTGCCTAGGATTTCTAACCTGAAATACCAGTGTGAACATATTTCTTCTGTATCCTCTGCTCTTGTTGAACTTTGTATTGCACATTGCATTTAAATCTTACATACTCTGTGTGTGCTTCATTTTTTAAATCCTAGTACCTGGCCCATACCTCATATATACTGTTGCTCAAAATCAAACTGCTTTTATAAGCAGTGAAAAAGATAACCTGTATCTAAAAGAATGGTTAAATTTTCCAACCGACAATCAATAACACATTAGAACAGAAAACCTACAGTACATGAGACTGGAATAATTTTTAAAAGAGTTTACAAAAAAGACAAATTCACAAAATAAATAAATGAAAGATTCAGGACTGGACTACTTTCAAAAACCTGATTCGGAGTCACTGAAAAGTAAAACCTGTACTGAACTACTCTGAAAAACCGGATCCGCTTTTTCCAGTCCGGGTTTTCCCCATTCGCAGTACGAATCCGCTTTTTTTAAAAAGGCCAGTCCCGGTTTTCCCCAACCGCAGTCCGGAACCGCAGTCCGGATCGGCCTTTTTAAAAAGTCCAGTCCGGGTTTTCCCCAACCGCAGTCCGGATCCGCTTTTTAAAAAAGTCCGGTCCGGGTTTTCCCCAACCGCAGTCCGGATCC
>JAUZST010010834.1:0-12215 GCA_034779995.1 Parotocinclus haroldoi | reverse complement strand
TATATATATATATATATATATATATGTGTGTGTGTGTGTGTGTGTGTGTGTGTGTGTGTGTGTGTGTGTGTGTGTTGCAGTACGTTGTTTAATATGTTTATTTGATACAATAATTTGGTACAATATGCTCAGCCTTCCACAAGTTAGACACAAAAACACAAGTATACCTACTGAAATCTCAGATAACGTGACAGATCATTTGCTAGCTCCTTGTTATAGACTGACAGGTTCTCACATCCTCGTTCCATGGTAACATTTACACTAAATTGTTTTGAATACATCTGTGCATCTTTGGATCAGATTACATTTAGATAGCCTGTAAATTGAATTTTTTATCAGCTTGTTGTTTTTAATGTGCCTACACGTTCAATCGGAATATTCAGTGGGAATAAATTTATGGCAGGCCCAAGAAAAAAAACTTTTCATATTAAATGCTGGTGCCTGGAGTTTGGTGTAAGATGTGGAGCCCTATACAATGGAAAAAGATCTAAAAAGATACGGGGGAATGCATGCTTGTTAAAAGCCAAAGGGATGCAATCAACCCACAGTTTTGCAACCATCTGTTAAATGGTGTGAGAGATACATCATTGAAAAAAATATCTAGAGAAAATTATTATGCCCAGTGGTTGCTTTGCAGGGATGTATAACAACCAACAAGTAGGGGGAAATTTGACATTCCCAGGTGTATCCTGTAATGAAATCTCTCTTTCCAGTTGCTGCAATAAGCATTTAACAGTGGTGTGATGGAAACCAACATGAAGTAAAACACTTTTCATGGTCTGTCTAATCATCATGTTGAACCACTGGTGATTATTTAAAGGAACATCTGAAGTGCAGACTGGAAGAGCTAAAACATGTACCATCTTGACAAATAGTAAAATATCCCTTTGTTTTTATGATAATGTTCCAAGAAGGATTAGTACTCTTCTGGAGGCAAAAGGTGGCCCGACTTCTACAACAATTAACAAGATTGATTATTCTGTTGATAGTGAAATGCGTGTTATGATCTGAAGATCAGTAGTTGCTTGCAGCTTTGTGCCTGTGCACTCACAACCTTTTTCTCTCTTGCAGATCCAGTATAGGCTTCACCTTTGTATAATTGCCATGCTCTTCTGTGCACCTTTGTAAGGACCTGCACAGGGAGTCCCGAACTGGGACTGTGGTAGCCTAGCAGTTAAGTTACTGGACTCTGGACTAGAGGGTCTAGGGTTCAAATCCCACCTCTGCCAAGCTGCCACACTTGGGCCCTTGAGCAAGGCCCACAACTGCTCTAATTGACTGTATCAGTTGTAAGTTGCTCTGGATAAGGTCTGCTAAATGCCGTTTAACTGCATTTGGACCTTTTTGAAGCCTTCTATGTGAGTGAGTAGATCCTGCTTGGAACTTTTAACCACTAGTGCTTAGTTTGTTTTCAGTCCCAGTAAATGCCGGGTGCCACTGGGCATTAATGTTCACCTAAGTCTCTGCATCCTCAACCTCATGTGATCACAGAAAGAGTTACACATTAGGAATGCTGTGGGAAATTTCCACTCTACACACAGGGCCCAGTCCTGTCCAGCCATATCTTTCTCTCTCTCTCTCCCTCTCTCTCTCTCTCTCTCTCTCTCTTTCTCTCTCGGTTATTCATTATGCCTGTGCTAACATTTTTAGCTTGGTTGGTTACAAGCCTCAATGCAGGTATGTTTGCATCTCTTTTGGGGCTGAACCTTAATAGCTGCCTCTTTAAAAGCAAATATGGTGGTCAAGAGAATTTCTGTTGTCAACAACATGTGTGTGTGTGTGTGTTTCACCTTTCAATTTTGAAAAATAAAATTTAAAAATACAATTTGTATTTATATATGCAAGAAGAATATATATTGAGCTCCATATACAGTCAGACTTAATTTTCTCTGAAAGAGTCATTTCAGTTACCAAACAGCTCATACAGGTTAGAGTATTATCCTGTATGGGGTAACTCAACTTCAACATGCAAGTTACACTGATTGTGATACCTCAGGCCTTTACAGGAAAACCAGACTGGTTACTGACTGCAGTGTCATGCAATGCATAAGCAGGCAACTCAAGCGGATTGAGAGAGAGGCCATGACACAGAGACGCCTCATGCAAACAGCACGTATTACACTGACTTACTGGTAAGTGACGCATACTGATAACATGTTAATGACACGCATTTTATGAGGGTCATCACACATGACAAGGTAAACTGAACTACCAAAATGACAAAAAAACAGACAAACAACAATTAGACAAACAACAATTTAGTTGTGTGACTTTATTATGCAAATCTTTTTTCTCAAAAACATACAGTTACTACTGTGACCTCAATTTGTTGAAAAATTACATTAAAAATAAAAATAAAAATAAACCTTTACAGTGTTGATCAGCCTGCACATGGCTTGGAAGAATTTTAGCCTATTGTTCTATACAAAACAGCTTTAACTCTGTGATGTTCGTAAGTTTCATTGCATAACCTGTTTTGTTCTGGACTTTGACTTTGGCCATTCAAAAACAGAAATGTTATTTTATTAACATTTTTTCTTTAGAAAATATAATTATGAATTCATAATGATATCATTCAGAATTCATTATTCCAATTTTCCCGTTTAAAGCCGTGTTGGCCTAGATGCAGCAATACAAGCCTAAGTACCATATCCATGTGAAAGGCTGGAATGTTCTTTGTTGAGAGCAGTGACTTTCTCCTTACAGCCCTGTCATACACACTATTGGGCAGTGTTCGCTACATTAACTTTAGCATTAGCCACTGACAGATATGTAATACTGAATAATTTCTCCCAATAAATAAATGATGAAGTATAATGCTTTAAACACATTTATTTAATTGGGATCTATTTATATGCATTTAGGACTTGCCTGAATATCTGATAAAATACAGACATTTATAAAGAGTTTACAAACTTTCGAGCACCGCTATATGTTCAGCACAAAGTGGTAAATATATGGTTTATATAATTATACTAGTTCACACAAGGACAGTATGAAAACTGTAACTAGATTTATTATACAATCTTTAAAAACAAAATGATACTCCCCATTTTAATATAATACACTAAGATATGGGAAGATGATATAACAATTAGAAATTAAAATGAAAAAAAGATAGCTTTCTGAACTATTTTAGACCTCTGAATATAACAACGTCATTAATTCACTCACTTTCATAAAATCCCATGTTCACTCAATGTCGCCATAGAATCGGTGCATAGCCGGCAGCATAGGGCACATGGCAGGAATAACCCTGAACAGGGCACACACACTCACACGCTCGGGCCTCTTTTAGTGTAATGAATTAATGATATGCGAGCTCAACATAGAAGAACAAGACCACTCTGCTGGGGATCAAACCCAGGACCTTCTCACTGTGAGGAGCCATCGTGACGCTCAATAAACATAGTAAAACATTCAATAAATATGTTGGTTCCAAAAGTTGTTGAAAAGAATAACTGAAAGAACTGCCGCAGTTGCACCAAGCGCAAAATAACTTGTATGTACTTTAAGTTTAAAAAATGCTCATTTTATTAACAACATCTGAAAGCCACCTGACGAAGCCTAAACACAGGAACAGAGCGTGATGGGGCCACCACTGACAATCCTTGCAAGGCCAATGCTCTGGAAGCTGGTACAGAAGCTGAAATCTGTGGTAGCTCCTCACCAGTTTGACTTAAACCTCGTCTTGCCAGAAGGTAGGATACAAATGAGAATTTCTCAGCACCGCTCTAAAATTGAGTCATGCTGGTCCATCTCCCACCTCTGGAAATGCAAGGTATGAATTTTCAGACATCCTCAGGTCACGGGTTGTGTCTGTGATCACACCAGGGGTGCGTTGTGGACCTTCACCGGAATGAAGCGACACTGTCGATTGTGTGACATAAACTTCACGATTTAGTGGTAAACATTTTCAGCAACTGTTACATTGCTCTTTTCAACCACATGCCATCGCTTTAACGGCTTCACACATTAAATCGGGCCACAAAATTGTGCAAACTTGATCTCTAACCTCTTACTTAAGAATAGTGTGTCTAAGCTCCTTTCACTGTTTACGCATTTAACTTTTTTTTTGTTAAAAACAGGTGTCAGACACAATTGTGGCCCTTCCTGTAGAGAATAAAAATTTCCTCTCAATGACATGGTACTATACTCACATTTGATTGTGGGCATTACTATACGCATGTTGAATTAAAGCTGATTGATTGCCCCTTTATAAAATAGAAAGCAAAACAGCACCATCCACTGTCTGTAAGCAGTCTGTCTGCAACTTTGCTCATATGTGATATACACAATTGTATGGTCTATATTCAGCCCTTGGGTTTATGGTTATTGGAAAGGCGTCACCCCCCCTCTGCCTTCCGAGAAGGAGTCAATATTTCTCTGTCTCTCTGTTCACAGCTAATCCAATTTTATGTCAGAAAAAATTGCTCAGCTGAGAGAGGTCCAGCATATTTCTGTGGCATGTACAAGAGTAAGCATGTGGGCAAACACACACACACACACACACACAGAAAGAGAGAGAGATATGGTTTCTCAAAAAGAAGGAATTTTTATTCACTTACACAACTTAAGAAAAAGTTTATTTATTCATCTATACTTACTAACTTTACACTGGTGATGGTGGCAGTGGGTCTTGAGCATATCCCGAAAACACTGGGCACCAGAACCTGGACAGACTTACAGTCACCCACTAACTTACGTTTTCACACAGGTAGTTATATAGCAGACAGTCTACAAGACATAAGGGAACAGTTTTTCTTCCGCTTGATAGAGAGAAAAAATAATTAAGATTGTATAATTAAATTACTTTTATACGAAGTATTACAGAAATGTGGATTATAAAAGTGATTTGTTTATATGCTAGAAAAAGCTTTAAAGAACAAGTGTCGTAATTCCATAAGTTATTTTTCCCAGAGTTTGTACGCCCCGCCCCCCCTTAATTATTTTAAAATACACATTTATATGTAAATCTGTGTTTTAAAATGAATCGCTGTAAACAAACTGAAGGAACATTGCACAAAATGCGAACTGTTTCTTTTGTTTTCATTGTTGCACTTCTCAAGCTATTAAAATCCTTTCTGCATTGTCAGTGAAAAAGACTGAAAAGTACAAATGACTCAGAACCTCTAAGCTACTTCTGTAACTTAAAATGATGAGTACCTATATAACCCTAGATTAGATATAAAAGATTAAAGATAATACAGGCACAGGATCTCAGCATATTTTATGACAAGCCCACACACACACACACACACACACACACACACACACACAGATCCACATGTTGGCACCCCTATACGTTTACAGTAAGATTTATAGTTACGAGAAAGGGAAGGAAAGGATCGTCAATGTAACGTTTTCATAACATTCTAATAGAACAAACAACAGAAGACTGAAAGCATCACTCATAACTGTTTTTGCACAAAAGTTCACTATAACATCCCGCAATCATGCAATCTCTCCAGCATTTACTGGAATACCTGGTGTGGAGTCCCTGCTACTGCCAGGAAGCGGGTCTTAAGGAAAAATGGGAGAAGAGAGAGAGCACAACTGGAACAGAGAGAGAATGAATTGCAGGACGGATTTATACCATGGCAGAGTGGTAGTGGTTTTCTAACAATGTCTTGGCATATGTGTGCTTTTATTTTGGTACATTCTTTCTTAGATTGCTAATTGAATGTGTTGTCACTAGAAACACAACGGGGAATTATTTGACACATTTACAACATTTACAACAGTTCAAAGGTCTATCAGCAATAAAAGTTCCATTCTGCAGCCGTTAATAGCTTAATGCACGATTTAGAACATGGCAGGCTGTTTAGGCTCAGTGGACTAATTAAACAATAGAGTCAATCACAAACCACAGACTGTCTACTTACGTTGTCGTAAATAGTGCTTTATTTGCTATACTCTTTGCAGTTTGGTATGTGGCCAATATGATTAATTGTTTTTGTACATTTCAAACACTTCAGCAAGTCTGAATAAGAGATTCTGCCAAATGTCATGAATATAAATGACTTTTTAACTGGTTTGACTACTATTAAAATAATACAACTTAAGTATTACTTGTAAATAATGCAACTCCCCGTGTTTGTGTGGGTTTTCTCCGGGAATTCGAGTTTCCTCCCACATTCCAAAGACAAGCATGTTAGGTTTATTGATGTTTCAGAAGAGCCCTTAGTGTATGTGTAAGTGTGTAATCCATCAAAGGATGTATTGGAGAACTAGGGTTGTTCCTTTGTCATGACCCTGACTAGGAACCAATGGACTTACGTGCTGTCTTGCCAGTGATGTGATTACAATGTTGATATAGCATTAGGAAAGATCGCCAGACTCTATTTTGTGATTATATTGTTGTGTGTTTCTGTAAACACAAACCGAAATAGAACCAATCAATTCTGTCCTTCACAATGATGTGATCACTAAGGAAAGTCCAAACTCATCCTCTCTATGTTTAGTCTGTATTAATCAGAGTGGGAAGTGATGTATGTGGCATTGCAGTACATTGCCTATTTTGGACACAATGACACAGTCAAGCTACATATCTTGAGTGGGTTTTATAGGGTTAATAATTTTACAGGTAACTTTTGTTGGAGAACATACCGGTGTTAGGTATATTATTAACTATAAGTGCAGGGATTAATGCTATCATATTCATATAATTTCGTATTCGTATCATAATTTAGGGGGACAGGGTAATCATTTACTGCAGCTCTAGAACTGGGACTCCTACAATTCTGGACAATGGAACATTTGGTTGGGACCCTAATTTCATAGTATGTCAGAAACAGATTCCTAACTTTTCTGAGATTTAAAATCATCTATGCAGTAACAAGATAAAACAGCATCAACGAGCCTGTTAAAAACAGGGATAACAGACATAACAGGGGTATATTAAGAAAATATGATGTGAAATTATATTAATATAACATTTGGAACATGCAGACTGCATCTAAATTAATTGTACTGCAGTCATGTTCAACTGCCCTTTGTAGTGATCATGCAACTTTAGAACAGGAATATGTTTACTACCAGATTGCACTAATATGAAAATTGGTTGTGTCTGTTGTGGGCCAATATAAGAACAGAGTGCCAGCTGACATACCCGCCTCTCCACTCCCTGTCGTCATTCCTTTTACTGGAAACCTGGGCAGCTGTTCTCTTCACATTCACAGTGAAGGTTGACACCTCCTCTAGTCTTTAATTAGAATCAGTCAGCAATGACACTGACAACACAGCTTGTAAGGGCCTGGAAACCTTTGCTCCAGGCTGTGTGACATCACTGCATCTGTTGGGTCAACCTGTCTTCCAGAATGACTATAAATAAAAGTACACCACTATAGCTAATTTAAACATTCCTCCGGAGAGGAAGGAAGATTTTACGGAGTTAATAACATGTAATGTTATCATGTGAATCATAATGGTGACTTGTTCTACCTGTTCTGCCTAACGCTGTAACTATCTAGCCAGTCCTACATTACAATATTTCAGACATCAGTTTGAAACTGGATTTAATTTATGATATAAAGACATACAAACAAATAACAAGGGGCTAATCGTGAGAGTACCCTATAGCAATTTATTGGACTGTGGTAGCCTAGTGGTTAAGATACTGCACTCTAGACCAGAAAATCCATAGTTCAAATCCCACCTCTGCCAAGCTGCCACTGTTTGGTCCTTGAGCAAGCTTGTGTGAGTTGTATGCTATGCTGGAAAAGATTGTCTGCTAAATTGCATAAATATAAATTATTTTTCAAACTCCAGTCAGTTTTAGGGTGGACCAGAGGTGGCGAGGCCCAGCTGGTTTCATCAGATCACTGTGTGGTGTGTAAGGTGCTGCGGAACAGAAGGTTTGTTTGATTGCATCATTTATTCTGGATAAGATTTTGTGCATTCACACAAACACACACACACACACACACACACACACACACACACACACACACACACACACTCACACACGCACACACACACGCTAGTGTCAAGTTTTTAGTGTGACCGTTCCTTACACTTGAGCAATAGCAACATCTGCCAGCTTCAGGTTGATCCATCTGCAGTCCAAAGAAGGTTGTTCAGTTATGGTCTTTTTGGAAGAATCCACCCTTTCAGAAGAGGAAAATGGTAAAAAGGCAATTCAAACTGGTTGACAATATGTAATATATGGTCATTATATTCTCACATGTGAAACAGGATGTTAACGGAAATGAATAATGGCTTGACATTATCATACACACATGGGCATTTAGATACTTTGAATATAGTGCTTAGTTTTTAGCAATAAATGTTTTGCTAAAATGTAACATTACAAAATTTAACAGAAGGAATGTTATAATATTTTCTGTACTTTTAAGATTCTCTTTTCTGTCAGGAGGTGATGCAAGAGCTTTCTCATACTAATTTTCCATCATTTACACATCAATAAGCCGTATGTAAGACGGTATTTGTAATTTCCTATTAGAATTCTGAAGACTTTAAATTATAAACAATGCAAACCTCTATAAATATAGGCAGAAGCATCTGCACACATGAAGAGCAAATTTGAAACACAACTGAAACTGAAACGCCAAGGTGGTTCAGCACTGCAAACTGTTTAGTCACTCTATTTTGTGGCCCGCCTTTGGTGAGGTGGGGTTTCAGTTGTGTTTCAAAGTTGGTTTGGTTCCCAAGTGTGGTTCTCCAGTATGAAAAGTCCTGGTACGACAGGCGTACGGGTGCCTGGTGCCAAAAGTATGGATTGCACTTTGTGAGTTTTCCAGATGTTTCTGTTTTGCTAGAGGCTCCCAAATTTCAGTGCTCCACAAGGTCGGGGATGAGTCTTTGTGGTGTGCAGTGCAGAACAGGGGTGTCCCCACATTAAAATTGCTTGATGAAATAAACTGATAATATAAATATGGCAATATTAATTTGTTTATTTCCTTATTATACATGGATAAATACAAGAAAGTGTTTGTTGCCAGTGATTTTGGCAGAATACATTGTACATACAGTGCTGCAAGTGTGTAAAACCTGGTATGAGAAGAAATATGAAGAAGTTTCATAGATCCAGTCGTTATGGTGTGGTTAAGGTGGTTTAGTAGGAATAGCCACACGTATGAAACAGTTGCACAATTTATACACATGTATACATACACAATGGAAACATGCGTGGTTGCAAATATGAGATGCTAACATTAACTCATATAACTCATCAGACCACAGGAAATGGCTCCAGTAATCTATGTCCTTAGTCTGCTTGTCTTCATGACGCTATGGCATGAATATGACAATATGATGAGCATGTGCACTCATCTTCTTCAGTCGACCATGGTGAGGCCTGTTCTGAGTGGAACCTGACCTGTTAAACCACTGTATGGTCTTGGCCACCGAGCTTCAGCTCACTTTCAGGATGTTGGCTTCTAATAGCCTAGGCAATAATTTTTTTTTCATATCCTCAGAGAGTTATTTGCCCTGAAGTGCCGTGCTGAACTTTCAGTGACTTGTATGAGAGAGTGTGAGAGCTATAACACCAAATGTAACACATAAGATACCAGAAAGGGAAAATTGCTAATTGGGGACAATTTGGTCATTTTCATTTAGTATGTTTAGTTCATTATGTACTCACTTTTGTTGCCAGAGATTTAGACATTAATGGCTGTTTGTTGAGTTATTTGGAGGTCACAGTAAATTGACACTGTAATACAAACTGTAGACTGACTATTTTATATTGTATCAAAGGGTCACATCTTCACTGTTGTCCCATGAAAAGATATAATAAAATAGTTACAAAAATGGTGAGGGGTGTACTTACTTTTGTGAGATACTTTACACAGATTTTTTTTTGTTTTACATGTGCATGTAGATAGCCGTGGGCTCAAAGGCAACAGCGACCCCTGCTGACCCTGTAATAGACTGACGTGAAGCTAAGTGCAAGTGAAAAACATTGCCCTTCACTTGTAATATAATGCTTGGGTTGTAGAAGTCTGTCGTTTAGTACTGCTGTATATTTAAATGATAAAGATAACAAATTACATCACATTTCAGACAATAGCTAACTAGGTTACTGACTCTTATTTGCAAATACACCTTGTGATGACAATTTAGCTAAATGGTTTCGTGTTTACTCTGTGTCTGTTTGCAGTTCCTGTGCATGTATGATTTTGAAATTTGTAAGAAATGTATGATTAAGAAATGTATAGAGCTTGCGTGAATCGTGGACTCTACATACACTTAAATGCAATTTACATCACCTATTTTTTCCACATTTTTGAACAAAAGTAAGCATATTGTGTTTACCCAGTAGTAAGCATAGTTTAAAACAGCTCACTAGTGTTGCCTCATTATTTGTAGGATTAATGTCAATCAATTACTTTCAGGGTCTTCAAAACTTCCAGTAAACCACAAGCCAGTATTTGGCACTGATATCTATTTGTTTGTCTGCCTAAGTGCTGCATGTGGTGGCAACTTTTGCTAGACTTACCAACAGATGACGGTTGGGAAAAACAAGCAGATATAAATCTTGTTATTGTTTATTTCCATTTTAAAACTTAGCATGACTTACTGACACAGATTTAATCACATGCTAATTTATGCTACTTTCCAATTCCTGGTCCCTCTTCCTAAAGCATTTTTTTTCTTTTTAAAGCTACTTAAATAATCTATAATGACACCTTGGTCATGGAATACAATATTAAGCCTTAATGATTTTGTCTCATGGAATAAATTTAAAGCTTTCATTAGAAAAAAATGTATAATTGATGAGTGAAATTGTTACTTCTAAGCTGGACTTTGTGTTTTTGTATTATGTGTCTGTTGTTCCTTGCCCATGTAAACATGTCTTTGTCTAAATTGTCTTATACTTATTTCATGTTACGTTTTATAACTGGCAATTGTGACTTGTGTGCTACTTTATACAGTGTGCTGCTTTATACAGTTTGATTGTCAGTTCATTTTGTAATAATTATATCAAGTAAGACAAGCCTGCAAACAAAAGGAAATGCTCACCCCTTTTTCTCTGTGAAATGAGAGTATATACCTAAGGAGTGTTCATACGTAGCAACGTAGTACAATTATCTAATGGCAAGTTACAGAGAAAATGAAAATATTAGACCAAAATTGACTTTATTCTGCCAACGGTGTCTGATTTAGAAGTCTCGTTATTTGCTAAGCATGGGTTTTTCTTCATAATTAAACCATCACATACCCAAAATCAGGCAATAAATACTTTTTAATTCCAGTATTCTTGCATATCGTTGTATATTTTGTCTTTTTTTACATTTTGTTATATTGAGAGTATTGAATGATTTCCCCCCATCAGTCTGCACTCAATAATGAGAAAGCAAAAACAGTATTTTACAAAATCAGTACATTTATTAAGAAGGAAAAGAAATTGCATAGACATAAGTATTCTGATACTTTGCTATTAAAAGTGGATATTCCCTTCCAACCTGATAGAGCTTGAGAGGATCTGCAGAGAAGCATGGCAGAAAATCCATGTGTAATAATTCATGTGTAAATACTGTAGTACATGTAGTTCATGTCAAGTGGACTGAGAAATGTTTCCAGCACCAAATGTGCAGAGAAAGCCAGTTATCCAAGAGGAAAATTCCTTCCCATCTGCAGTTTTGGACACACCAGAAGGGAACTAGAGGCCACAGTAGAAGTTTATGGCTTAAATGCAAAGTGTTATGTCTGGAGAAAGGAAAACACTGCATAACAGTACAGGAACTGCCTTCAGTCTGGGTTAGTCACGGTTTTGTTTTGCTGCATCTGTTCCAGAACGGCAGCATCACTGATGGAACAATGAGTTCTGAACTAAACCGGCAAGTTCTAAAGGAAAATGTCAGCACATGTGAACAAGTAATGAGTCTTAAGGGGAATGTGGGCCAATGCAACCCAAAGCATGCAAGCTGTTCTAACAATGAATGGTTAAAAATGGAAAAGTGTTAATTCTTTTGTTTCATAATTAGTTTCATAATTTAGTTTCATAATGCTCAAGTCAGACCCAATACTACTAACCCAAATCACATGCTGGGGAAAGTTCTGGTGTGAGCAGTTTATGTGAGAAATCTATCAACCTCAAGAGTTGTACTGTAAGACCTGAAGGTTTTCACGCCAGGACGGATCAGAAACTGTTACCAGAAACTTTCAGTTGCAATTATTACTACACAGGTTAGTTAAAACAGATACTGAATGCAATTGCTCACATTATTTTGTCACTCTCTGGTTATACT
>JAUZST010010833.1:0-10920 GCA_034779995.1 Parotocinclus haroldoi | reverse complement strand
CCAGGTTTTTTTAAAAAACCCCCCCCCCCCCCCCCCCCCCCAAAAACGCACACAAAAAAGAACCCTGGCAACAGGGTTAAATTCCGTCTGACGTCGAAACCGTGAGAAATCTGAGTACAGAGGTCAAATCCAGCTCTCGTCTCATTTCAATTATTATACGAATTATAAAATGCATTATCTTATCTTTATTTTCTATTTTCATTCTCTAATTTAGTCAAATTGTTTTCTTTTAACTCTAGTTTGTCATTTAATCTGTTATTCAAACTTCACACTTTGTACTACAACTTATTTGAACAATTAATTCTTAGTTATGACATCACCTACGTTGCCCAAGCAGGTTTGGTCTCTTCCGAGTCCTGCCTAGGTATCTTCCTTATAAGATTTAGGGAGTTTTTCCTTGCCGCTGTCTCCATTTTATATATATATATAAGAAAAGCTTCTCCTGACCTCTAGGGCTTAAAAACTTTTGTGCTCTGGTACCGTAACGAAATCCAATACCTTTCCGAAGTTGCTCCACTTGGTCCTCGAACGTGACGGAGCTCCTTCGCTTGACTCCGCTGTAGTTTGTGGACAGGGAGGACTCTGAGGGAGGGTCCAGTAACATGACGTCTGTAGCTGGAGGACAGACGGCCAGGAGAAACCTCGTTAACGTCGTTAGGTTAATTACGGTCTGCAGGAACCCTTTGATCATGCTGTACCTACCGGAGTCCTGAGTGTAACTGAACCCGGTGTCACCGGTGCTGCTGCCGGGCCCCAACAGCTGCCCCCCTCCCACCAGCATGGCAGTCAGGTGGGGAGACATTCCCAAATCTGGAATCAGGACAAAGCAGAAGATTTGGGCTGTAAATGCTTTCTGTTCAACAAAAAAAAAAACCAAAAAATACAGATTAAAGAACGAAATCAGAGACGGGAAACCAGACCCAACTTTAGAGGAAAACAAAGGAACCGAAATAAAAGAGAGAGAAAAGTCTCTTTAAAAAAAGGCTTTATTATATAAAAATTTAATTATACAGAAAATAAAAAGTCAGAGAAAATGGAACGAAGTCGTGGAGGAAAAAAAAACAGAGAAAAGAGTGATAAAGAAGAGAAGAAATTCGGAGAGAAAAGAGACAAATCTCACAAGATGGAATGAGAAAATCCAGATAAAATGGAAAGACATTATGGAGAAGAAAAAAAAAAACGATTAGAGACGAAATAAACTATAGAGGGGAAAATATTTGAGAAAATGGAACATTATAGAACAAAGACAATTTCGAAAGAATTAAATGATCAAATTATGGATTTAAAAAATAAATAAATAAAACAACGATATTAAAAAAGAAAGGAAAGGAAAAAGACATTTCAGAAAATAATGGGATGAAATTATAGAGAAAAAAAGTCTTGATGTTTCAGTGAAAAAGGAACAAAATGTTTTTTTTGAGGAAATGGAAAGAGAAGGAATTACAGAGAAAAAGACAAATGTCAGTGGAAGAAGGAATTTCCGGAGAGAATAAGAAACTTCACATAAAACAGAAATAAATTATGGAGGGTGAAAAGGAAACTTAAGATAAAATGAACTGTTATTACGAAAACACGGAGCTAAAATTCTGAAAGAACAAATTGGAGAGAAGAAAGTCCAGAGGGAACAGAACGAATCGGAGAGAGATGGAGTTAGATGAAGTTATAGAGGGGAAAAAAGGCGGAAATATAAAGAAAAAGGACGTCAGAGAAAATGAGTGGAATAAAAAATAAGAAAACGGAACAAAATCATTAGAAAAACGTGAAATAAATGATAAAACGAAGACAATTCAGAGAAAAGAAATTGTATGGAGAGAATTTTTCAAATAGAATGAACTGATCGAGCGGGGAAAAAAAACCTCAGGTAACATGGAACGATATTACGGAGAAAAAAAGACATAACATTAGATATAACGGAATTAAATTATACAGAAAAAAACTCTGATATTTCAGAGAAAATGGAACGAAATTATGGCGAAAGAATTCAGATAAAAATTTGTAAAAAATAAAATAAAAAAAATCACAGAAGACAATTCAGAGAATTCAGAAAGAAATTAAAAAGGGGAAAAAAGTCCAGAGAAAATGGAACGAATTTAGAGAGAAAAAAGATTCTGAAGAAATTAAACAGGAATTAAAGAGAAAAAAAAACATCGGAAAGAATGGAAAGAAATTATAGAACAAAAAGAACGAATTTACGGAGAGAAAAAAAGGAAATCTCTCATAAAACTGAATAAAATTATAAAGGGTGAAAAAGAAACTCCAGATTTTATGGATAAAAAAATGAAAAGAATGGAAATAACGGAATTAAATTCTACAGAAAAAAGTCTGATATTTCAGAGAAAATGGAACGAAATTATAGATTTTAAAAAATCCGATAAAAATAGAACAAAATCACAGAAAACAGACAGAGATGAGAGGGAAAAAAAAAATCTAAGGAAATTAAAGAGGAAAAACAAAAACTATAGACGAGAAAATAAGAGAGAATGGAAAGGAATTATAGAACAAAAACACACATTTTCGAGAAAAATGAACAAATTTACTCAAATAAAACGGAATGAAATTATAAAGGGTGAAAAAGAACGATATTACGTTTGTTAAAAAACAAAAAAAACCCAAATTTGAAATAGAACTGACAGAGACCAGGAGAACAGGGGAGGTTGAAATGTCGTACCTGTGATCCGGTTGGAGATGCTGAAGAGTCGGGACGTCCTGTGCCTCGTGATGAACGACTCTCGGTAATAGCGCCCCCCGAAGCAGACCCCCAGCAGCTCTTTGCGGACGGTCTTGTTCCAGAGGCCGTAGATGAAGGGGTGGCACGCGGCGCTGGTGAAGGACAGCCAGGACGCCAGCGTCTCCAGCTGTGGAGAAACACTGCCCTTCCCCCAGAGCGCCTCGGTCACGATCACCACCACGTACGGCCCCCAGGTGGCCAGGAACGTCCCGATCACCACCAGGATGGTGACCAGAGCCTTGCATTGGCTCCCCGAGTACACCAGGCTCCTGCGGCTGCCGCTGGACGACGTCGACGCGTTGGAGTTCTTGCGACCGTTTTTCTGCCTGACCGACTCCTCCGGGGCGACCACCACGGTGCCGCAGTACACCTTCCTGGCTTTGACGCGCGCCACGCGGAAGATGGCGCTGTAACACGCCAGCATGGCGGCCAGGGGCAGCAAGCAGCACCAGGTGACCCAGAAGGCGGTGTAGCTGATCTCTTTGTGCCAGGCCGCAGTGCAGGTCCATTTGAAGTCGTCGAACTCGTACACGGACCAGCCGAAAAGAGGCGGCACGCAACCCGCCAACGAGTGGAGCCAGATGTAAACGATGGCCAGCGCAGCCCGGTTCCCCGTGATCTTCATGGGGTAGATCATGGGGTACAACACGGCATAATACCTGCAATTATAAACAATATTATTCAAAAATAACCGACCGATCTGTGACGGGGGGGCGCCGTGCTGCCTGTTCTGCGTTACCAAAGATCGAAACTATATAACGGGACAAAAACTACAAAGGAAAAACATTTCTGACCCAAACTGAAGAGTGAATGTAAAGAAACAAAAAAAGAAAAGACTTTTACTATAGAGAATGAAGGCCAAAGCTTCAAAGAAAAACAAAAAATCAAATGGGCAGAACTAGACTGAAACCCAAGAGAAAATGGAAATAACATAGAGAGAAAGAATTAAAAACGACAGAATAAAGACAAATTTCAGAGGAAAAGAAGAGCAGGATTAAAGCAATAAAAGAACGTTTAGAGAACAAAAAAAAAAAGGCATTTAGGAGAAATTAGAGAAGAGAGACAAATTTAAAATAAAATAAAAGTGGAAAATGGAACAAAATTGTAGAAAAATATCAGAGGAAATGAAATGAAATTATTGAGGAAAAAGAAACCAGAGAAAATTAAACAAAATCTTGGAAAACAAAATAAAAAGTAATTATTTAAGAAGAATATGTTTTTTAAACAAAGGGACATCAGAGAATAAACCAGAATTTCAGAATAAATATTAAAAGTGTGTATATATATATATATATATATATATATATATAATAAACTAGATAAACTTCTTAGAAAAGTTGCAGAAAAATAATTACGAGAAAAATAGAGAAAAATTCAACATTCATTCTCATTAAAAGTTCAAAGTTATAGAGGGAAAAGACTAAAAATTATAAATAGAACAAAACGAAAGAGATTTCAGAGAGAAATAGAACAAAAGTATGAGAAAAGAGAGGAAAAAAATAGAGTAAATATGAAGAAATTCCAGGGAAAAAATAATTTCAGGAGGGAAAAAAACAGAACAAAAATCCCAGACAAAAAGTGTAAATTGAAACAAAATTTCGAAACACTGTTTTCCAGCTTCGCCGTATCGCACGTAACCCAGTACACCATTTTATTTAATAACAATTCAAAACACAAAGCACATCCTTGTAGAAAAAGGGGACATACGGGAGCCTGACTTACGATTATGAACGACAAAAAAAAGAGAAAAATTCAGCTGCTTTAGAGGACGTAATAAAGAAAACTATTTTTTTTTTAAACATTATTTGCACACGGTTACACCCCCGTCTTAATATCGAATACATCTCCCGATTAAAATCGACGCCACTCAGTGTCACTATCATATAAAATGATCCGAGCGCTGAGAGTAAAACACAGACGTGGCCGATCCGGACGTAAATGACAGAGAGCACGTAGCTCACCTGTCGATGGCGATGGCTCCTAGCGTCAGCATGCTGGCGGAGCTGACCAGCAGGTAGAGCAAGGCGGTAAAGTTGCACCACACCACCCCGAACCTCCACTCCCTCTGCACTGAACCGGCGGCCACGAAGGGCAGCGTCAGCACCGACAGCAGCAGGTTGGACGACGTCAGACTGAACACGAACTTGTTGCTGGGCGTCAGCAGGTAGGGCTTCTTATAGAGCGTCGCCACGACGACCAGGTTCCCCGAACAGATCAGCAGAGCGATCGCGATGATCGAGGTGGACTCCAGGACCGCCGCCGCGCCGCCCGGGCTCCCGCTGGAGGTGCCATTCCTGCTGGCGTTCATCATTGGAGGCCGTTACACCCCTGAAAGGTAAAACAGATCTAACGAGGGTCCTGGGCTTTCTCCGGTAGTCGTACACGACCGGCAGACGTCATCGATTTCAAAAACCCCGGGATTACAGTGCTGCTAGCACAAAGCAGCTCCAGTCAGGCTGCCAGGTTATGCTTTTAATCTGCTTAATGAGCATTCGTTTGTACCCGGGCTTACAGGGTGAAGTGAGGCGACTACAAACGTCACGACAGCAAATTCAAAACACCACTCACACACCTCCAACGTTCCTGTAACGCAGGACGAAGGGGATGACCGTGTGTTTTAAAATCCGGCTGTCCAGCCTTTAAGTGATACCCGCCCCCAGGCCACTTTATTAGGTACACCCGTGGCGGTAGGTAACGTGGCGGGCGGCACGGGGGGGGGTAGGACCGCTACACACCTCGCCTCACAGCAAGAAGGTCCCGTATCTGCGTGGGTTTACTCTGGGTACTCTGGTTTCCTGCCACAGCCATAAGACATGTGCGTTAGGTGAACTGGTGTCTCCAAATTGTCACTGCCTTGAGCGTGCACATGTATGACTAGCCTAGAAATAAATCTTGTGCGTGTCGCTACTGAAGCCTAATAAAACAAAACAAACCTAATGGTGGTCAAGAGGAGCCGCTAAAGTTCAAACCGGGCTTCAGGGTGGGGAAGAAAGGTGATTAAAGTGACTTTGAACGTGTGCTTTTAGTTCTCAGTAATAACACCAGTATTAGTAAGTCCACCAAGCTTGGAGTTGTGATCAAATTCGACTCCGCAACATCCACCTTTATCAATTCTGCATCACGAACTCGGAACACGGAATCATTTTTTAATGATTATTTTACATTCGCTTTTGGAATATTACTCGTTTCTTCCCTACCACTGCGGCGCCTTTTTACCTTTTTTTTTTTTAATAAACTTTTTTTTTTTTTAATGTGGAGTGATTTGTGTAACGTAAACCCGTTTTTAAGACAAAACACCGTCCCGAAACTCATTTTCTCCTTGCATTTCACCCAAATCTGAACTAAAAGTTTCATAAAGCTGGGAGTGCAGCGAATAAACGTAACCAGGTAACGTAACGCTAAGTTAGCCCGCTCTGCTAAAACTAAACTTTTGCCGTTAAATGCGGAATTAATGGTCCGTAAAAGCAGTCCTCTTTCGGCTGTTATTAAAACTTCTTCTGTTAAGAGATGCGCTGTGCCAAAACGGGACGTTTGTGTTTCCTAAAGCCCGCGGCGGTGACTGGAAGGAGTTGAGAGAAGTAGCGTTAAGTCGCGGTTAGCGGAGTTAGCCGTAGCCGTTTTGTACTGGAGAAGTTCGGGTCGTTTAAAACCTCCTCACCTCGGCAGAGATGCTTCCAGTCCTCGCCGTCCATGGAGAACATGGCAGGAACCTTCTCGTGGGTCTTTCCTGGTCGAATCAGGAGCAGTGCGTGATCTCTGAAGGCATTTTTTTTCCCAACGAGAATTCCTCCTTTGTGGCGATAAAGAAGAAGGAGGTGGAGGAGGAGGAGGGCAGCGCTTGGGTTATAATGGCGCCTGATTCCCCTTGCCGAAAACTTCCCCTCTAACCCTCTCTCCTTCTCACATACCCCACAAAGTTACCCTCCTCCAGATGCCGGTGGGCGGCCTGCTCTCAGTCTGTCCACACTCCACTCTTTATTGGCCTTTGACAAACAGTTGTGGTGCGTTTGTGCCAAAGGTCCACGGTGGAGACCTGTTCTGGACGCGAGCACAAGATGTACAAAGCGTGTCGTTTTATAGAGACAAACTGTACATCTGGACAATTTCGCTGTATCTGAAGACGGACACGCACTAATCTAATCACGCTTAGCACAGGAAACCGAAAAAAAAAGATCAGAGATCTGAGAGCTGCAGCAGGGACCGTTGACGTTTTCAGTTCTTACTGCTCCTCGCAAAAAAATGAGGGGAAACTTTACATTCGATTGCAATCGATTACAATCCTATGTGATCTTAAAAGGCCAATCCCGAATGGAGCAAGCCTAGGGCGACAGTGGCAAGGAAAATCCCTGAAGGTAGAAGGAAGGAACCTTGGGAGAAACCAAGAATCAAAAAGGCAGCCGACCTCCATGGGTGGCCCAGATGTTCGTTAAGTAAATACTTAGCATATTAAAGTCATAGTACAATTAATAACAAGACCAAGAATGAGACCGGACTGTGACCAGTTTCTATTTACCATATATAAATATCTGATTCACCTTGCTTACATTATTATTCGTGATGCGTGTTATTTCTGAATCGACATTCCGTGCTCCACGGATCCGGATTTTGCACACGTGGCGACGTAGAGCGATCGGGCAAAACGCACAAGAACAGCAAGAAGAGCCAAGAGCTTGTTTTTCCCCACGTTTCCCAGACAGAGTGCACCGTTTATTTAGGCCCTGGGGGTCATGTTTATCCCGAGTTAAACAATGAGGCCTCGTGTACAACAACGCTAACAAAAGTACTTTCACGGATTCAGTATGAAGAAGTATCGGCTCCTGATTTGCTGAGAACGAGCAGCTACAGACCCGAGCTCAGGTCCTGACCCGGCCATCGCCTATGTGGAGTTTGTATGTTCTCCGTGTTCAAGCTATTAGGCCAGTCCTGAACTGGATCACAGAACTTCAGGAACGTCACTGGAAGTGCTGAGCAGAAAATACTAAACCAAAAAACAAAACCTGCCCAAACCTGATCCCCAGCCTGGGTCGCCACGGGGGCGGGCTAGCCAACTGCGAAAGGTCAAGGTTCCCCATGGAAATAAAACAATAATACTAACTCTGGCTCACAATGGGTTTGGATTTATGCCATAAACACAGCCTCTATTAATATGAATAATAATAATAATAATAATATGTCATCTCTCGTAGGCGGTTTTGGTAGATAATTAGTGTTTATTAAATACAAATACAAGGATAAAGGATCAAAACTGTGCATACCAGCATACAATATTGCTATTAACTATTCAAAATCACAGCCGAGCAGCTCAACCCTCATGGTGATGGCGTTCTGCCACCTCGTGGGTAAGATCCGGACGAATTTGGAGAAGATCGGAGGGTAGATATAATTCTTCACGTGGCCGTTGTTATCAGAGTTTCCCACAAACGTCTGCGAAGAGGAAGGAAAAAAGGCTGAACGACTGCTCAGACCCCGAAACGTCACCTGATGCGTTCCTGGGGTACCTTAAGCTCGTAGTTCTCGTCATCTGTGTACTTGGTCCATTTCGCGCCGTCGTCGCTGTACTCCAGAACGAAGGCCGTCACGAACATTTCTTTGCCCAGCGTCTTTGCCCCCTGCGTTACGATCGCTGTGATCTTCTTGACGACCGGAAGCTCGATCTGGAGCCACGGGTGCATGTCATTAGGCTGCGGAAGGAGACGGAGCAAAAAAAGAAAAGAAAAAAGCGCAGTGAAGGCCCGACTTTAGGCTGGAAGCACGAGGAGCGTGACGTGCGACTGAACTACCTTGGCTTGCCAAGCATTGATGGCCCCTTGTCTGTCCAGACGGGCGAACCAAGGCTGCCATACTGCAGAAAACCAGCCGGTAGCAACAGAGCTGGCTGTGATCTGGTGATCTTCGATCAGTTCGTTCTGCATTCCCAACGGGACAGAACAACCTGAATGTTCACAATGGCGTTATTGTAGGCCTGAGCTGGACGTATCCAACGCCAGGTCCCAACTGTGTGACCCTGATCAGTAAAAAGAACATAAAACGTAATAAACGCAATAAAAACGGGCCTACCGTCTAACTCGCAGCCGTAGAGCTCCATGCGAAGCGTCGGGTAATTGTACGAATGGGATGGATGAACCCTCATAAACCGGCCAATTATGGGCGGGAAAAAGACGTTCTCCTTCACTTCATGAGCTTCTTTGTTACCATCAAAAGTCTGGGGAATTATAAATAGCAAATAGACCACTAAAGGATAAGCCTAGGGTGACAGCGGCAAGGAAAAGCTCCCGATACGTGAGGAAGAACCGCTGTGGCCCATCATCCTTGGATGGCTAAAAACAGGGAACATTTTTAAATTTGGAATAACATTAATGTTTCCCTAGGGTTAAATATGAGCAGTTCAACCCTATTCGTGGTACAAAAGTCACGAGATTAATGCGAACACCTCAATGTTCTTACGCTCGTTCGTCCATTTTATCGGTTGGGGGATCGAAAAAAGTTGAACGTAAAAATGTTTCCCTTCCTTTTTTCGCTCGCAGGTTCTTCGTTTCAGCTTCCGAGAGGCTGTTTATGATCAGTGGGAACTGAGAGACGTTTGGTTTGCCCAGGTCGTCGTTTTAGTGCATTAAACCAAGCTAATCTTTTTACTCATCACATGTCTAAATGGGAAGAACAAGCTTCGTGAAAACGGTTGCTTAAAAATGACGACGCGAAAATATTTAAAAAAAAAAATAAAAATAGGCCCTTTATGCCGAAACATTTTTTCTTCTTCACCATTTTGGAATCGGGGAAAATGCAAGCCGGACCCCGACCCTACACAGGCAGTGCTGCTGGAGTTTTTAAACGCCTCAGCGTCGCTGCTGGACGGAGAATGGTCCAACCAGCCAAAAATATCCAGCCACCAGCATCCAGGGCAAACGGTGCAGCGACACACGACCTGCTGTCCCTGACTTTACATCTACAAGCTGGAGCGATGAGGTAGAGGTGTCCAATAGTGTCCGATCCACTCATACCAGCACAGCGCACACTAACACGCCACTCAAAACAGTTCCTGATCCGTGCTGGTCCTGGCCGTGAGGAAACGGAATAAAGGGGACGGAGAAAGGAGGTGGAGAAGCAGATGGACTACAGGCTGTAATGGTAGAACTACAAAGTGCACGAGCAACATTTCACAAGAGTCCCCACTTGCCTTTCTGGCAGCGTTGCTGTCCCCCTTGTAGTAGATCCATTTTTTTCGGTCTGTGCTGTACGAGATGGTGTAGTTCGTCACGAAGTGTGACTTCAGTAACTGCTTGGCCCCCTGTGTTGCTATTTTACTGATAACCACCGGACGTTGGAAGTCCACCTAGACACCAGGAACCAAAACACAAAACAGCTCATGGCGCCTTCGTTTCATGTGGCAGTAGATCTAGATCTGCCATCTACTGCTTTCCCGAGAGTACCTGGATCCACTGTCCGGATTTGTCCGTGCTCCACGCGTTGTACTTTCCCGTATTGTACAACCTGGCTAAATTAGGCAGCCACGAATCTAAAACGCAGAATGAAATAGATTAGGGATTCATCATATCTCGCACGCGATTCGGCAGAAGTCTACAGGTTAGGGTCGTACCTCTGTAATCAGACGCTGTAACCTGACTGTCTTTCACAGTCCCAGAAGCAAGTCCGAGAGGAAGATTACAGACTGCAAAACAAAAACAGATGCAAGCGGAGTCTTGTGACTTTCACTGGGGAAAAAACAGGGCGCTTTCCTAAACGTACAAATGCCCCTGGATGGGATGGCAGTCCATCGCAGGGCTCGGGACGGACTGGATGGTGACCAGATCAGATATGGACGTGTGGCTTAAAATAAATGTTTTCCTCATGTATATAACGGAAGATATAACGAGAAAAAGCCTCTTGCAGTGATGTCCGAGCCTTTGGCTTCACTGCTTCACTGCCACTTCTGGGTAACGGCATTAAGTCCAGCGACCGTTAACGTAAACACACTCTCACACATTCTGAGTAGCTAAGTTGCTGGTTTGACCACCAAGCACAACAACAGTGGCTCGACAACCTTAAATCGACTCTTTATATACTCTTTATAACCCTAAACCATAGCAATACAGCCGAATCCGGTGAATGGGACCACGCCGGGACGGGATGGTTTTGGTCCTAATAAGCGGCTGGGACGATTAATCGAACATGCCCTATGTTATAAGACGGGACGT
>JAUZST010010832.1:0-37239 GCA_034779995.1 Parotocinclus haroldoi | reverse complement strand
CATATATACATATACACACACACACACACACATATTTTTTTATGTGTGTATATGTATGTATGTATGTATGTGTATATATATATATATATCTATCTATCTATCTATCTATCTATCTATCTATCTATCTATCTATCTATCTTCGCACACAAGGCTCACAAGTGCAATTTTTTTCCTATCCACTGTCGACCAAAAAGGTTGAGTGTACGTGCTTGCCGTCATAATCAGAGGTTGGCAGACATAGGAGTGCTGCCAGCAATGCTGCAGAAGTGGGTTAAAGGGGTGGGGCATTAGCCACACACACTGACAAATTGGTCAGCGTGGCTATTATCCCAGAAGGAAGCCTCTTCTGAAGATGATGCTCAAGAAGGCACACGAATAGTTTGCTGAAGCAGCCCAAGGATGTGGATTGCTGTAACCATGTCCTGTGGTCTGCAGAGACCAAGATAAACTTATTTGGTTCAGATGGCTCCAAGAGTGTGTATGTGGCAGCAAACAGGTGAGGAGTACAAGGACAAAGTATGTCATGTCTACAGTCGACCCTTGTAATGGGAATGTCTTGGTTTGGGGCTGCATGGGAGCTACAGTTCATTGAGGGAACCATGAATACCAGCATGTACGGTGACATACAGAAGCAGAGCATGAACCCTTCCCTTTGAAAACTGGGCTGCAGGGCAGACAATGGCCACAAACACACATCTCCATGACAACCAATGCATTGCTAAAGACACTAAAGGTAAAAGTCAAGCATGTCTCCAGACCTAAACCCTATTGGGCATCTGTGGGGCATTCTCAAACAGAAGGTCGAGGAGCACAAGTTCTCGAACATCCACCAGCTCTGATGTAGTCATGGAGAAGTGGAAGAGGATCCTAGTCTCAACCTGTGAAGCTCTAGTAAACTCCATGCCCAAGATAGTTACGCTGGAAGTTAGTTAGTGCCGGAAAATAAAGGCCACACAAATATTTGACACTCTGGGCACAGCATGGCCATTTGGTGTACTTACTTTTGTTGCCAGGGGTTTAGACAGTAATGGTTGTGCGTTGAGTTATTTTGAGGGAACTGCAAATTTACACTGTTATACACCGAATAAAATTGTCATATCTTCAGTGTTGTCCCATGAAAATAATTAATTACAAAGATTTGAGGGTGTACTCACTGTTGTTACATACTTTGCGTGTTCTTTTTCAAAGCCTGCTTTCCTGTCCGTAAAAATCGGACTTTGTGTGAAAAGACCTTAAGGGTTTAAACACCAGGGGACATGATTAAGCAGTTGCTGGACAGCTGACCGGAATCAATACTTCCAATTATTTGGATCACGGGCAGGGCAAGACTTTATCTTAGGCATGTGAGGTACCAAAAACAAGCCTGGGTTTGGGCTCAGAATTATCCAGGTCATCAAATACTTATTTTTGGTGCACCATCATCATTTATTTTATTAATTAGATCAAATGACTTTTCTACAGTAAATGGTGTTTTGTCATAATTAAGTGGCAAAAACAAGCATCCATAGTCCAACTACACATTTTAATAAGAAGCCAAATTGCAATAAAATGGTACCAGCTGGCTTGGGCTCCGGTGAGAGACTTTTAACTACTGGAGGCAGACCACTGGGCTTCTGTGCCAGAAGATTCCGAACAAAATCTTCTAAAACAAACATTGCAGAATAGCTGATCAATACTGACAACACTGATGAAAAAAGCTTGGCTTCCTGTGCCATACAAGTCTGTGTAGCACTCACTGAAGCAATCTCAATGAAAAGCACTTGTCTCAGTTACAGGGAGCCCTCAGCTATTGCAGTAATCTAAATTATTAACATCAGTTGATTGACATAATAATAAAGCCATATTACTGAAAATATGGAGAAGAGGAGCTTAAAATTAACTGAAACATGGACACTAATACCTGTTTTAATTGACGATGGTAAGCTGCTCACGGTATGATTGCTTGAGGAATCAGAACTCTTGTCCACAGTCACTGTAATAAATCCCAGAAGAATATTAATAATCAAGGTATGGATCATGCAACGTAATGCATCTGAGGTTAGGGCTGTTTAGGTTTTAGCACATGCATAAGTCTGATTATTCAAGTTAGATTAATATGACATCAGTTGCAAATACCAAAATAAGTCTCCATTTTTTATTTAATCCTATACCCAATTAATCTAACTCGGGATAAACATTCTGTTGAAGCTCACATCGTCTACTTCTAAGGCTACGGAGTTGCTACTCTGTTTTGCAATGGCCTGACATACTGATATTTCAACTACACATTCAGCAGAAACCACACCAGGGAATCACGTGGTGGGTGTGATGGGAAATGTAGTGAGAAAAAGACATGGTTGAAAGAATAATTAAAGAATTAAAGACAATAAATTACATTAAACCAGTTTCCATCGGCAGGGAGTTTTTCCCCTGACAGAGAAAGCTTTATCGCTAGTTGAGTTTTTCTTGGACAATATGACCAGATTAGAATCCTAGGACAAGCTAATTTACAGTTGTACTCATTTTATCATCTCCTTTTATTGCATTCTTGTTTTGAAAAGCAGTTTGAAATATGAAATGTGCTAAATAAACAAATATTCTTATAATTTAAAGCAACTGCTTCATTCAATCAGCTACCTACCTACATAAAAGATAGATTTGATCTACACTAAACGAACCTGTAGTGGCAACACTAGGCTGCCGTGACTTCTTGGATCTTTTCCGTATGTAGTTAAGGGATTTCCATAATCCCAAACGAGGTGGGAGTTTGTTGCCTTCGACGTCTAGGCGTCGTGGATTTATTTGAGGCGTCGACACTGAAGACTGCTTCTCCTGCGCACCGTTTTCCTTTACGTTTGTAGTTTCTATTAAAACAAGGAAAGCTGAATTAAAAGGAGTTCGAGTCACCCAAGTGAAGTTTTCAAAATATGCCTGTTTATCACAAAAACATACCCTTTTAAATTGCTCACAAATATGAGGGCATATTTAAAAATTAATTATCCCATAATGAAATATCTCCAATTTTTTATGTATTGAAAAGTACCATTACTAAAGATTTGGTTTCCTGTAGTTGATTGATTTAATCATAAAACTACATTTCTGAAATAAGAAAATATAATAAATCCATATGTACAACATTGTAACTTGCAGAACTAAAGCAATACCCGTTTTAACTGAGGGTAAAGATCCACTCACAGTATGGTTGTTCGGGATTTTCACAGAGCCACTATAATAAATCTCATAATAATATTAAGGGAAATGTATGTAGAATACATTTGAATCCATCTTAGACTAGGGCAGCTTTTACGGACAAAACAAAAACTTCAAAAGAAGGACACTGACAGGTCAGTGTTACAATATAATGGTTTAGAGATACACCGATCGATTGGCCGGTGACTAGAATCTTACAGTATATCAATAATCTGCCAATTAGTCACACAACCAATTCTGTGCTGGTCATAGATAACCACACTGCTTTCACTAACATTCCTAATTCAATTCCGTTTTAAACTGTGCGTTTGATTATTAGACAGACTGGTGTTGACACACGCAGATGACAAAAACATTGTCAGATTTAAGTTGTGGTCCACTAGTGTCCCTTCCTATATACAGTGGAGAAAAGTATTTGATCCCCTACTGACTTTTATACAGTGACAATTTGCGACAAGCAATATCAAAAATAAATTATATATATATTTTTTTTTAAATTTAAAAATAAAAATAAAAAATTTTGATATTCCATCACTCTGTTAAAATGAAGCTACCATAAACATCAGACTGTTTAATTATTTGTCAGAGTACAAACTTGCAAAGTCCGTGGGGGATCAAATACTTATTTCTCCACTGTAGCAGTGGGAGCAGTGATGGTGTTATACGAGTTACAGCCATGTCTTCAGTGTTCTAGTTCCTCACAGTAAGTGCATGCATGACAAAAATAAGCAGTGGAGGAAGAAGTCCAAAACGTTATAACAATAAGACATTTAAAACAGCATCGCCTCACTCAACATGTGGAATATGATCAAACTCAAGCTAACACTGCAGAGCCAGACAAGCCAGCCTCTATGATTAAATATAGACAGAAGCAGAAGTTTCCAATAAAATAAAAGCTGAACCAATAGTCTGTATGTCATAATTTCTAATTCTTGGACAGAAAAATTGGCCAGTCTTACGATTAAAAATTGGGGTTCAAATCCTACCTCTGCCAAGCTTTCACAGTTAGGTCCTTGAGCAAGACCCTTAACCCATTAACTCATAACCAATGGTTTGAATTGTAAGAATTACAGTTACAAGTCGCTCTGGATAAGGGCAGCTGTTAAATGTCGTAAATGTAAGAAAATAGCAATTGGTACATCTTGTTTCAACTGAACGTAAACAGAACAGAACTACTGCATGTATAGGCTTCTAATTCTTAATTAATAAGCTGTGATTCCAAAGAATTCTGTGAAAGTGCAGATGATATTTAGATTTTATGATAAATCCGTAAACGGTAAATAATTAGCTGATATTCTAGGACAAGGTTGGAAGATCATCAGGACATCTTACTGGATAATTCTGTGATCTTGGTGAGATAAGCAGTCTTTCTTTGAAGCAGTGCTCTAAACCTCTCCTCCAAACACTGGCTGTGATTCTCAAGAGTCCGAATCATGAACTGCGCCTGCAAAAAATAAAAAAAATAAATAAAAAAAACAGAATATAGGCATTTGGTTTGAATATTTCTTACCAATAACCCTATAGCACAAGAGTCAGGATTTGACAGGAAGAGACAGATAAGTAGTCTATATGCCTGTGACTGAGATTGTGTGGCTGGGCTACTCTTAATACTTGTGCTTCTAAACAAGACTGACCCACATTACAGTTGGTTCATCTACATCAGGTTGGAACAATACATAAAATGAGGGAGTATTCTGATTTCTTGGCAGTGCAGGAAGTTTGATTTCACACTGGCCCTGGGGCATAATATCAACTTTTTTAACAACATCAAAGTCTGCACCTGAGAAGAGGAACAAGTTCTTGCATTTGAGGCAGGGGTATATTAGCCTTTGATTGACTGGCCATGATGGTTTAGGAGGGTACTGAATTGGTTTAATATTCATTTTGGGGCTGATGTTTTCATGTAGATTTTTGCTCTGGTGCAGGATCCATTCATCCTGCCAGTAGTTCTTGCGAACATTTTCTTTATATTGGAAAACGTGTCTGTGGGTTTAAGGATGTTTAAGCTAGATTGCGCTAAAATATATACAGTACATGATAAACCCCTCAGTTTATTATACAAAAAAAAACTCACAATGTGTTCGTCAGAACAAACATTTAAATTGGGGTTATTTATTTACATCACTGGTGAGCACGTAACTAGTAAATACACCCAATTAGTTAACAGCACACCATAAGTTTTGTTACACAAGTAACCCACTACAGGCAACCGAAATGTGGCACAGGAAAATCAGAGAAAGGTGTGATAGCCGCTGTGATTATTTATTCACCCCTGTAATCCCTCAAGGTCCCATAGACAAAATTAGAATACGTAAAGCATGCTGAAATAACAGTGTACAATCATACATTCTCCAATCTTTGTGAATACAGTAATATTACACCCAACCTGATTAAGAATGTCCTGCTTGCACATCTTGACTTGGTCCCCAACATTCAGTGCTTTTTTCAGTGCGGCAAACGACTGCTGCATTTCTCCTCTGCGAACACGCTCCTTCTCTGTATGGGCTCTACGTTTCACAGTTTCAAAAGCTGGAGCTGACTCATTATTTATAAAAGTGAACTCAGTCCACCGAACCTGTAAAGGGCAGACAATGCTCCTTTTACATTTAGCCCATTACAAACATTTTTCAAATTAAGACAGATGTTAAAACTCCAAATGACAGAAACAAAAGATTATGCTGTTTTTGAAGCCATTATTTACCAAAAAAAACAACAAGAATAAAATAAATAAATAAATAAATAAAAACTAGCATTTTACACTCTTTGGGGGATACTTCCAAATGAGCATGTTTTAGTAGGTTTCTAAAATCTTTATCAGATATGCACTTTTCCTCCATTTTTCACTATTTCCTTATCACAATAGCAAAGGGTATAAAAGCTCTACACATGCAGTAGCTTTAATATAACCCTATCGAACATCATTCCATATTATTGACCACTATTTTGAATGTGATGCTACAGATCTTTGAACATTTCTGGCCACAGCATTTCTTAAAGCATAGTATAGATAACATTACCTTGCGTCTGTGCTCTCTGAATTTCTCTGCACTCTTTGAATTCCTGTGTGGACATTAAATAATACTCATTTACAGATCACCACAAAACACCGAAAGCCAAATGAAATTCACAATACGACTGCCTTGGTTTTAAGCACAGTGTTCAGTCTGTGGTCTTACATCCTTTGCGCAGCTTTAGAGTTCAACTTGTGAATCGTCTTTCCTTGAGTGCCGTCAATTGACTCACTGTCAATGTCGACATCTTCCTCACTGGATGCGCCAGCCTATGGTTCGACAACGAACTGAATTTAACTATCGTAAAAAGTTACAACTTCAAGATACATACACGCACAAATTTTCTAGCATTTTTATGAATTGGACCATTTCAAACCTGTAAACTAACTGCATGCATGACAGAATTACAATAAATGGCAGCAGAGTAGTTACTGGAAGCGTCTAAGTTCGGCAACTTACGCTGTCATTTGTCAGCTCGCTGTCAGATGTAGTGTCATCACTGGAACTCCCATCATCACTGCTCGTGTTTTTACTGCTGCTATCACTCGAGTCTTCCTCACTGCTGCCAGACTCCATCTCATCATCAATCCATGCTTTGCCCAAACTCCTATTAGGCCATTTGTTCCAGTTCTTTTGTAGATGATCTTTGCTTTTCTCACATTTAGATAATTTGGATAAAAGAGTACATTTGTCTGACTGGTTTCCAAGTTCAGGCCTTACTTTATACGCCTCCGGGGACAATCTTGGGATCCCTTTTGGATCGTTTTTCTTTAAAGTTGTGTTTGGCAGACGTTTAACAGGTGGGGGATTCACTGCAGGTGTCTGACCTTCCAATAAACAGCATGGCACATCACCATCAACATCTATCTCTTCATCACTGTCTTCAGCGTTCAGTGGAGGCGTGTTGTGAGAGGAGAATAATGAAGGTGCCTCTACCGGATTATTGTGCAATTCATCGTTGCTGACAAGATGAGAAGTATATTTAAAATCCAAATGTTGTATACTATGCTTAAGGAGGCTCGAAGCCCCTGCCGCTATTTGTTTGTTATTTGGCTCTTGTTTACTGGGAAGTGAGATAAGACTTGTGCTAATGGCTTGTTTTCTGTCAGTAGAGTGTGTGTCACCAGCTGATTCAGTCTGAACTGAAACAGCACTGTTGCTTGCAGAGCCAAGCCTTTGTTCTACAACATCCGAGTTCTTGGAAACAGTATGTATGCAGGCTTCTGTTTTACCGCAAGCTGCAGAGCCATTCTCAGGATCAAGGTCTGCTTTACTGGTGTCAGACTGATAAACAGCCATGTCCGTGTCTGTTGCGTTATGTGGCACGGATTTAATGACATTTGGGAGAGTATTTCCTGCAAGCCTGTCATTTTCTCCGGCCACAGGGCTGATGGATGTCTGTGATCCAAGTACAACTGTGGTTCCATCAAGGGCTGACTCCTGTTGAGCTACATTTGCACACAGAACATTGTTTTCGTGATTAGCTGGGAGGCTATCATGCATATGTTCATTCGGTTTATCACTAGCCTGGGAGCTAGGCAAACATTCATCTGCTTTGGGTGGTAAATCATTTCCATGAATGCTGGGTTTTTTCAAAGCTTCGGTTTCATCCCAGCTACCAGGAACAGCCTCAATAGTTCCCACAGTCATATTCTTTGAATGACTGTCTTCCCATCCAACAGAATTATTGGCACCATTACTTGACCCCGGACATAAATCTTGATTGCCTTCTGCTGTAGCTGTATCACCTTTGCCTGCCTCACCATTCTGTAGGCAATAATCCATCTTGTCCCTTAACAAATCACCGTCATCACTTTGGTGTTCTAGTTCACCTTGTTCAGGTGCCCCATCGTTCTCGCCAGAATTCTCTGTATTTGCCGATTCTGATGTTCTCTCGCCAGCCTCATCTTCAGAAGGAACAGAACTGCTGCCGTGGCTTAAGCCAGCTGCACTTGTCTGTGATGAGTCACAGTTTGAGGTTTCTGCCAGTTTATTGGTATCGCTTTCTGGGCTTTTACAGTTTTGTCCATCCGTTCGGCAATTCTGCAGAACGGGTTTGTCCACAGCTTCAGTGGTCTGTGGGATTTCAGCAGTAGCTGATTTGACAGCTGTTTGAGCAGTTGATGCAGCAGGGGGAAACCCAACAGGGAGTTTTATTAGGGTAAAACCACCTGGAAGTACCAAAGATGAACCTCCAGTAAGAGAAGTAAGCTTAGCACCCTGTTCTGATCCTGCAGGCTTGCCCGGACTTGCAGGGGGACATATCCGAAAGGTGAAAGTTCCAGCTTTACCTGGAAAATTTGACTGCACATTAAATGCTGGGGTGCCACTGGCTAGGTTTATGCCACTTGTTCCGGACAGAGTGAGTACTCTGGAGGCAGTGACAGGGGAGGTTTTGGGTGCTAGGCTTGGAAGAGGAGTGGATGGCAAAGGTTTCTGGACAGGCACGGTGTCTTTCGACTGGCATGTAGTGGTAGCTGTTTGGGTATCATGGGCAGTGCTTCCTGTGAAAGAAGATGGGGGAGGCACTTTTATAAACAGCACAAAGACATACTACTACATGTATGTACTACAGTGCTTGCAAAAGTTGCTTTTAAGAACCCAAGTCCATCCAATCTAACCGTAAACTAATAAGTCGGTGTGTCATGAATTGTTGAAAGTGAAATCGATTTAAATTATTTATTATTATTATTATTATTAATAATATTAATAATAATAATAATAATAATAATAATAATACAGCTCACAGCATAATTACGTCTGCAATGGTGTTTGAGCCGAGTCTGTGCATTACATGTTTTGGGCTGTATTAACTTTACAAACTCGTGTAAACTTGTGCAATATGCGTGAACAATTACTTCGATAACGACGAGAAGAAATTTTATGACCTACCAGCTACCTTGACCAAAGGAATTAAAATGAACAAAGACTTGTTAGTAAAGTTAAAAAAGTGACCAAATTGCTAATCTAAATTAAAAAAAAATAATAAAAGGAAAAAAAAGCATAGATAATCAAATTAACTGATTACACACAACTCAATTTTAACAACTGCTGATTAGACAAACCTCAGTGTTAACAACAACTGTACTGTGAAAATACAGTGCACAATTCTCAACTGGAAAATAGTTTATGCAAATTTGTGAATTTCTCTATAAACTCTGACCAAGACACTGCCTTTAATATAAACTCACTGACCACTTTATTAGGTACACTTGTTCAGTTGCTCCTTGACACGCATCCAATTAGCCAATCAAACGACAAAAACGCAATGCATTTAGGCATGTACACGGTCAGGACAAACTGCTGAAGTTCAAACCAAGCACCGGAATGGGGAAGAAAGGTGATTTAGGTGACTAAAAATGGCATGGTTGTTTATGCTAGATTGGGAAAGGCTGCTTATTTGAGGACCTGAACCACACTGGTTCAAACTATGAGAAAGACAGCATTAACTCAGCCACTCATAAAGCCTAAGGTATAAAGAAAATAGCTTCTCTGAACTTTAAAGTTTGAACTTTTAAGCAGATGGTCCCACTGTAGCAGAACATTACGGTTTGCCACTCTTGTCAGATAAGATTGAGTAACTGAGGCTACAATTCACACGAACATTGTGTGGGCTGGACAATTTGACTATTTCTTTTGCAAAATTCAGATGGTAGGGTCAAAATTCAGTGTAAATAAGAATCAATGGCTCCATCCTGCCTTGTATCAATGGCTCAGGTAGCTGTTGGCGGTGATGTAATGGTGAGGTAGGATATTTTCTTGCTAAACTGAGCCTCTTAATACCAAGAGAGCATTGTTTAAATGCCACAGCCTACCTGAGTACCGTTACTGTCTTTATGACCACAGTGTAACACCAACACACCATGTCACAAAGCTCTCTCAAATAGTCTTAGTCATCAGATCTAAACCCAATAGAGAACCCTGGTGTAATACAATTGAAGATTCACATACTGGATGTACAGCCAACAAATCTGCAGCAACTACATGACACCACCGCACCAACATGGACCAAAATCCGAGGAATCTTTATAGCACCTTGATGACTAAATTTCACCAATAATTAATTCTGGAGGCAAAAAGAGAACCAACTTAGTTGTGCAAGGTGTTTGTAATGAAGTGGCCAGTGGGTGTTTTCTGTTTAATTAGAGTCTCACACTTATCATATTTAAGTGCAAAAAATTGGACGTCTGGATACATATGTCAAAGCACAAGGCATGCACTTATACTCTCTCTACTGGAGTACTACATATCGGCACGCTCACTTTTCCACCATTCCCAAATACTCCACAACTTCCAATACTTGACAATCAAACCTCACACCATTTCCGTACCTTGGGAAATTGTCTCTATATTGTATGTACATATGCATGTCTATTTGGCTCTCCATGTAAAAACTTATGATCACTCTGAATGTACTTTCTGTAATATGTATATAATGTACATGACTTCAACAGGAGTAACTGCTTACATGTTATTTACATGTACATCATTCCTGGCTAAATAAATGGATAACGAATCCATAAGATTTGCAAACAACTGACTGACCTTCAGAGTTAGAACTGGGCTGCGGCTGAGGAGGCACAACTGGGTTAACTGGCATTAGTTGGAGCATCTGGCCATTGTACTGACACAAGTAGTTTGACCCTGGGATTCCTGTTATAGGCTTCAAAACCACTTGCTGTCCAGTTGGAAGTGTGGCACTTGCAGCAGTTCCTGATGAGGGAGCATCTGTGGGTTTGATAGGTGGGGCTCTCAAAAAAACTATTTTAGATCCAGCAGGAACAAGTGGGGTTGCTTCTTGAGGTCGGCCAGCAGGGTCTATTGAAGTATTACCCTTCTGAGATGTTCTTTGTTCTAAAAAGAAGACAGGAATGATGTGGTTGATGCACATCAGGTTATTAGATTCATATAAATATGGGTTTGTCCACAGACTCCACTTTTCACGCAAAAGGGCTGGCCCATAAAAAAACAATACTATTTAAACTACACTTAAAGGTTGCAGCAAAATTGTGCTCCTCACAAGATAAAATATCCCCTAATATTTGCGAGCAGTCAAGTTATAAAAAAAAAATATTTAAAATTAAATAAACATGCACAGTCAGTTTTCAGATGAAAGATGGAAATAATAGGTTAAAAAATGTGCAGGAATCCTCATCCTTGTACAAGTAATAATGATGCAAGTAATAAAACATTTCAATTAGTACTACAGCAAGCAGCAACACTGCTATTAGTGGTGTTCCAATCGATCGGCCACTGATCATTATCGGCCGATTTCCGTGAAAAAGCAAAGCCTTCCAATGCTGATTACAAAAACTGACAGCTGTACTTTGCAGCCCCTAGAGGCTCTGTATGCAGTGTTGTGTCTCCACCCCCTTTTACACTTCGCAGGGGCTCGGTGGCAACAATAATGTCTGCCGTGTGGAACTTTTACATGGTCTGTGATGTAAAGTTTGTATCATGCAATACATGCTAAAAATAAAAATAAAAATTTAAAAAACCTCGCAGGGAAAAATTTAAAGCCCAATGCAGAGAACAAAAAGAAGGCACCCAGTATATGATCGGTGCATCCCTAATTACTTGTTTGTTTTTTATTCCGTGCTTAAACGTACTCACTTGCTTGAATGAAACGGTCACTGAGGAACTTCATTTGTTTTCTCCCTCTGCTTAAATTCATCTTAGTTTTCGGGTCGCTAGCTACTGCAGGTCCAGGTACAACCAGCCAAGAAGTAGTTGGCTCTAAAACACTTGCCACTTTGCTGGCAGAACTACAATCAATTAAGGTTTTAGGAAGACAAAGATTGGAAAAGTCAGCAAAACTCTGATCTTGAGGAGTAAGTTGTAGCCTGCCAGTGATAAAACCTGCATAGCGATTGACTGGATGCAGCGCTCCCATCTGGCCTACAAACAGTGCTGCCTGTTTTTTTGCTATGCCATTTACCTGCAATACAGACAAGACATAAAACAGAATTATAGTTATATAACTGAATAAACAGCATGCTGTTTAAATAAAAACAATAAGCTGTTAGGAGGATTTACCTTAATTAGCCCATGATCTGACCTCCCTGGTTTCTTTTTATAAGCCTTAAGATAACCAGCAGGTGTAATGTCAGTGACCAAGGAGAAAAGCTTTCTTCGCTGCCCATTAAGCAAGAGACTTTTCTTCCCGGAATTCACATTAGCTGAGATTGTTAGATCATCTGTACAGAACATGAACTGTATTAAAATAATTTATAAGACGACAAAAAAAGGGTAGAGGAGCAGTCCATCTCGGACTCTGATATATCCTCAGAAGCATGATTACCTTTCACAGTTCGCGTTTCCTTGGCTTTTAAATGTCTGGTTTCCCTTCCTTTCTCTGACAGCCATATGTCTTGCTCCTCAGCCTGAGACACACACACCTTATAGGTGACAGTGGAGCACCTGTCTCCTCTTTTGAATGTAGTGGAGAGAAGCCGGATTTTGTACTTGCTAATGCAGAAAGCCTCCAAGAGGGTATTGTTGTTCATATGGCGAAACAGAGCACCCAGTACCAAGTTCCGATGAGGCTCCCAATTGCACTCTGATATTATCTCCACTAGTTTAATGGACTCGCACACATCTGACTTCAGTGCAGATTCTGTAGTATTGTTTAAAAAGAAAAAAAAAAAATACATAAAGGGAAAAGCTATCACCCATAAACATTAGATCCAAGAGTTCTGCTTTAATCCAGACAAGGCAACAATGGAATCAATTTTAACAAAGAAAGACATGGTAATGCAAATCATTTAACGCTTATTACAACATTCACACTATTCGATCCTGTGAAGTACCTGTAGTTACTATTAACAAGTTCGCTCTCTGCAGATTCTGTCACACAACTACCACACAGTTGTATTGCAAACAGGTTCACAGCTTGCACATGCCGTTTCTTATAAAAGTAAATAAATAGGTTTATCATGTGACGGCCCTTATTTTGTTCAATTCTGATGGTAATGCCACTACTCCAAGCATCAACAAGATAAACCAAAAACAAGACATCTCTCCCCGGCAAGACAATCTTCCAGTGATTTCTGATTTTGAAACACAATTGTGATGTCTCAAATCTATCTAAAACTTATCTGAATTATATTATAATAATATATGAATTAACTTATCTGATAATATTAATAAAGGCAACTGGAATGTAGTTCAGTAATCAGAATGTTTAGTGTAAGTATAGTATAGTGTCAATATAGTAACGAATATGGTTTATAAGTAATAATACTGATAACATTACTGAGTGATTAAAATGTTTAGGATCATTTTCAAATCCCCACAAGTCTTAGAATTTTCACATCTGCAAAAATACATAGATTTTTCCAGACTTTCTCTGCATTTATAGGACATGGCACATTAGCTTAAAGCAACAGTACTGGCAATAATCAGATGGCAATCTGTAAACACACAATTCAACCCCGTGGAATCCAACCTTCAGAGGTAAGGGACTTACCTGCTGGGATCCTAGGATCCTACAGCGAGAGAAAGAATGTTGTTAAACGAGTAAATGAGACGTTTCATTTAGAAGAACTTGATCAAAATTACAGTAGTTTCCAGCGTCAGTGTCCACTTACAAGCTGTCTGGCTCCCGTTTTCTTGTTCAAACGGACCATGTGTATCTGAGGTGGTGGATTACTGTTATACTCTCTTACACGAGCACATGTCATCATGCTCTCAAAATACAGGTAGATGGGATCTTTATCCTCCTCCGGGAGACCCTACAGGTAACAAACGAGGAAATTGTTTTAATGACTTTTAAACTACATTCGAACTGCCTCCAAGCGCGGGACTGCTCACCAGTTTATTCATTATGCTTTTGTCAATTTCCTGTACGGTACAAATTTTTCATAAACGGTCAAACTGTTGCATAATAGACACAACAACGCACCAGGCAGTATTTTTTTTTTTTTTAAACGAATTAAATGTCGGATTGCTGCAAATCTTGGCATATAGTTTGGTCTCAGGTGTGGTCTGATTATACATTAGGTCTTGCCACAATATGTCATATGCTTCTCCCACTACCCTATAAAAAGGCTCTCAAAGGCTACTTTAGGGTTTACTTCTTGACGAAACATAGTTGACTGCTAGACGTGCCTCCACGTTGCACTTTTGCCCAGTTGACATGCTTTGAGAAGGGGCGCATCATTAGACAGGGAAATCAAGATGAGCATTTCAACAAACTGCCCATCATCTCCACCATTCTGACCTAGCTGTTTGAAGGTGTTGGGAGCAGTGGTTCAGTGAAGGAGCACACAGTGAACTGGCTCTGGACGGCCAAGATAAAGCACCAGTGGAGAAGACGGTTTGATCCTCCCAGTTTCATTGCCCACCACCCAGGCACAGGTGGCACCATCACTACACAACAACCCTTTCTATGCCCAGACCACGCCATGGTGCTCATTACGTGCCCTGCATAGACTGTCAGCCATTATCTCAGCTTGCAGTGGTGTCATGAACGAGAAACCTGTTTCAGAAGGTTACAGACTGGGACGGAATCATCTTTAGCAACAAATCCAGGTATCTGGATGGGTATAGAGTATAGAGGTTTCGTGGTGAGCAATCCTGCATTTGCCAACTGCTAGTGTGGTGATCTCAAAAGCCACTGCATACAATAGCCTGTCACTCCTAGTAGTGACACAAGGGACATTAACAATTCAGCAACATCGCAAGACATCCTGCTGCCATGTGTTACCTCTCATGGCACAAACGGTAAGTGTTTCTCAGGAATGCCAATTAAAAACAATGAAAATTAACTATGTTCATTATTGCTATTCAAAACATCAGTTTTACATACCTCCAACAACTCCTTAAAATATAGGTTTTGAAAATAAGGACATATTTACTCGAACACATTTCAAGCAAATATGGCCATAAATATCTCAACTATTGGGGTACGGTCTAATTAATTCTAAATCACAATTCAAAGTTTATTATAGGTTGAAATAATTATTTACCTGTTGCCTAGGCACCGTTTTAGGACGACCTGCTGGCAGTGGGATAAATACTGGATCTGGGTCAAGTTCTTCTGCAGTTTTCTTCCACAAGGTTGTGATAGTAGGGGCAGGTGGTGGTCTAGGTTCCCCCTCTGGTTCAGCAATGGCTATTGAGGAAAACAACAACAATCATGAATTTATACACATAAAAAGTACATTTTAATACTGAATGATAAAGGACTACTAGGACATTTTTTCACTAGCAAATGCAGATTAGAACACTTACAAAAAGCAAAGAGGCTCGATTTCTTGCTCTGCTGAACAGCAACAGCTTTTGGATGGTGAAGAAGAACAACTTTGTGCTTAAAACAGTTACAGTCAAACATGCACTCAACTCGTCGACAGTGAGTAGGTCCCCGAATTTTCCTGTTCAAGCTATCACAGATGCAGCCTAGCCGACAAAAATCCTGACCACATGAGGTTCCATCTTGATTCATCATATGGTAACTTGCATTCTTGTCCATTTTCTGAGAATATCAAAAACACAAGTTAGGATATAATTCAGGCTTGACGTTTCTGCCGGCCCACAGATTTAAAAGGAACAATCTAGCATAAATATTTTTGCCGCGACTGCAGCATGTAGCATGTATGTATGTATGCATGCAGCATGTATGCAAGACCTTCAACACTACAAGGTTTAAAAAAAAAACAGTCAAGCCCAAAAGAGAAAAACATCACATTTTTAGTGGTCATAAGAACAAATAAGTAAGAAAGATGATGCATGATTCTCTGGGTTCTTGAATCCATGTGGGCAAACCTGAACTCAGCCTTTTACAGTAAGAAGGGTCAATATTGTTCCACTCCGCACTGACAGCTTCGAACAGTTCTGTAGCTGAAAAGCGCTTCTCCTGCTAGTTTGTGTATAATAGGAGACCATAACTCTGAGACTGATGGACTAAACTGTGATCAGTAGCACCGAGTGTGTTTACATGCACTTAATTTGATTATTAAACTGCAGAATATCATGTTAGGCAATAATCCAGTAAACAAATTTCCTCTGTACCCGTGTTTCCTTCCACCGAGATGATGCATACACTGCATTTAACTCCGAGGGTGAGTGGGAAACACTAAACCAGGTCTATAGAAACAAGGCCCAAAATTGGTGGCCAACAACAAACGGGAAAGTGACCGCTTGATAAGTTAAATGGTGTAAGATATACATCCTTTTAACTTCAGAGGTTTAACAAAAGCAATTTTTACACTCTGGCTGTGTTTACGGGCATGTGCAGACCAAGTAAACCAACAAATTAGAGCAAGGGTATACATGCACTAGCCCTTAATCTGATCTAATAAAATAGAAGTACAGGTAGTCCCCATTTTACGACAGATACAGTTAGACAACTCCATTGTAATTTGAACACATCGTAAACCAAATACACTAATCACAAAAATTAAGGGATATTTCTCTCAATTTTTGAAATTTCCCCTAATTTAATGCAAGCAGTATAGTTTAATATGTACCTCATGTCGTGGCAAAGCCTAGCTTAAGCTTACATTAACCTACAGTTAAAATCTCAAAGCTTAACTCAGTGTTAGATGTCATGTGCCTAATAATGTACTGAAAGTGCTAAACATTTATACAGTATTGTATGGGTACTCACCATTGATGTATACCGATGAAAGCACAATGTTCTTGAGGTTGTTTGACGAATATGGTCAAATTAACTGCTGGATGATGAAGATGCTATAGAGTCAAGGTCCTCGATTTCACTCTCTTCTGAAGTGGCTCGGATATAGCTGGGAGAAGGGCCATCTGTGGTTTTCTTCAGTAAAATGCGAATTTGAGGCCGCGCAGTTGCCTTCTTCCTTTCGTTATAAATGTCTTTATAGCAGGCAAGAGCATCCTGAATCTGCCTGTCAACTCTTGTGAATCTCTTGCAATTGATGTCCATCTCCTCTAACATCTGTACTCCCCTGGCGATAGTGGAAAACGCCTCAGCCAACTTCTTTGCCGTGAACTCTATTGGATTCTCAGGCGCACCTTGCGCTGCCTCGGCTGCCTTCTTTTTCTCTTCCTCCAGTTCAAGGAGCTCCTCATTGGAAAGCATTTCAGCCTCAATGAAAACCAGTTCATGGATGTCCTCTGAATTAATGTCCAGTTCAAGCTGTTTCCCAAGAACTAAGATCTTGTGGTTGACGATTTCATCAATAGCAGAATCTTGGTTGAAATCTTCAAATGTGTTCACATAAGTCTTCAAAATCCTCTTCCAAATTCCTTTCATGCATTGCACCGTTACTTCTTCCCATGCTGCGCTGATGATCCATATACTATTGTGAATGTTAAATTCCTTCCAAAATTCTCTGAGCGTTTTGCCAGTTTCAGTCACTTCAACAGCCTGGGCAAACATGTGGCATAAATAGTAGGATTTAAACGCAGCTATCGCACCTTGGTCCATGGGCTGAATGAGTGTGGCGGTCTTCTCGGGGATGTAAACAACCTTAACGCCCTGATGCATGTCGCCGATGTACTGTGGATGTCCTGGCGCATTGTCCAAAATGAGAAGAATCTTGAACGGGATACTGTTTTCTCTACAGTATTCGCTTGCCTGGGGAATAAAACAGTTGAAAAACCAATCCTCAAACATTGGCGCCGTCATCCATGCTTTCTTGTTATGGCGATAAAAGACGGGAAGCGTATCCTTGCTCACATTCTCAAATGCTGCAGGGTTCTCAGAGTGGTAGATTAAGAATGGCTTCAACTTGAACCCAACGACATTTCCACCCAAAAGCAGCATCACACGGTCTTTAAATGCCTTGAATCCAGCCAATGACTTGGACTCTTGATGAATGTACGTACGTTCCGGCATACGCTTCCAGAACAAGCTCGTTTCATCTACGTTAAATATTTGCTCAGGCAAATAATTTTCTTCCACAATTATCCGATGTAGCTCCTTCTTAAACTCTTTGGCACGTTCACGATCGACTCCTTCGTAATAGGCATTTGCTGCATCACCTCTGACTTTTATGTTAAGAAAATTATGACGCCTTTTGAAGCGCTGGAACCACCCACGACTTGCTGTAAACTGCGGCATACAAGTAGGATCATCTGCACGTCGTTTAAGGGTTTCAAAAAGACTGTGTGCCTTATTCTGGATCGCGAGTAGACCAAGAGGCTTATGGTTCTGAATGTGGTATTCCATCCATGTAACAAGCATTTTCTCCATCTCCTCAATAGGCCCAACTCCTTGTTTTGAGATCATGGTGGATTTTGTCAATGCTGAAGATTTCACAGCATCATTAATCCGCTTCTTATCTTTTATGATCGTTGAGACTGTAGACTGTGAGAGTCTAAGGTCCCGCGCGATGGCCATTACAGGGACACCGTCCTTGTGCTTCGAGATAATCGTACGTTTCTCCTCAAGAGTAATTGCCTTCCTCTTCTTCTCGTCACCAGCAGGAGACAGATGGGTGTTTCGTAGACATGATGGATAACACATAATGTAGATATAAGAGGATATCCAAAAATTTTGCAACACATAACACTACAGTAGGTAAACGCATCGATTATATACAGTGGTGTCCATATGGTGGACTGAGGGTCAGCTGGATGCTGCCCATGGGGTGAAAAAAAACAAACTGAAAGTCAATGTGGTTTATGCTGAATGTGTATTCATGTGTATTATCTATTTCCTATCGTAAAGTCGAAACATCTAAGTTGTACAGGCGTAAAGCGGGGACTACCTTTTAGCTGTTTACATGATAATTTGAACAAACATAACCGCAGGCATCAGATTATGAAATGCATGTAAAGGCTCTTACTGAAAATTACTTCCAATTGTTCCTCTTTAGAATACAATAACTATTATATGCAAACATTTCTGCAATTATCTCCTATGCGCACAGGAGATCCACAACACAACCACCATGAATCAAACTTTGCATAAGCTGTCCTCGTTTTTCCTCAATAAGCAACTGCTTCTTCTAAACACAAAACTTAAGGTCATTCCCAGCTTGGACCTATTGTTCCTGTGTATTCTAAGAAAAGAACGACAAATCTGCATTGGCAGAACATGATTAAAATGGAAGTCTATGCTTTGTTTAGGTAATCAAATGTTTATTATTGACAAGCTTGACAGGCATTTCTTGAGGCCACTGCCTCGTTTTCCTTTAAATAATACATGACGTCCTTCACATGATACTATTTTCCATTTAATGAAAACATTTGATACATAGCCTAGGTATACCAGAGTACTCGCTAAAATAAACAATGTACAATAATGACTCATAGTATGACCTACCTGGAAATTGAGAAGTGAAGAGAGGGCAAACTTTGCTCTTTCCTCGGTAATGTAAGTATGAGCTTTGCCCTGAAGGACTGCCTCTTCTTCCATCTCGTGTAGGATGACCTTGCTCGGAGTTTTGGCAGGGACCGAGCACATGTTACTAAAATGACTTGCATTGGAGTTACATTGCTGGTAAGTTCTGGCAAAATGCCTTTTAATCGCAGGTCTTGTAGGGGAGCAACTGGAACGGCTGCCAGCTGTAAACGCTGCGTGTGGATGAGCTCGAACAGCTTGGGCAAAATGTGTTCCTTTCTCTTTATTCCCTTGGTGTCTGGCTGCCGTGTTTTGATGAAACGCCTTAATTGGAGGTATGGGCGGAATTATGTCCACAGTGTTGCAATCAGACTTGTTCGACAAAGAAGACTGGCTTTTAAGTCGACTATCCAAAGTGACCACATAACTGGTGCTTTTTGAGGGCAGCTGATATGACACAGGTAATGTAGATCCAGAGGAAAATACAGCGACGCGACTGTTGATCTGTTGAGCTTCCTTTTCAAGATACTCATCCAGCATGTCACTACAAAAAGCAGAGGAGTTTCCCAGACCTGTTTAAAAAAAAAAAAAAACTTCAAACAAAGCTTTTCATCCAATCCTTTACACAATCATTTACGTGTGCCTAACATTCACACTGCCAAGTGATCCTCCTACTGTGTTCGAGTTAAATCTAAAAGTAATATCTGTGATGTGCATGTGTAAAAACTGAAGCTTTGTTTCTATTTATAGTTTTCCTCTGAAAGTTGTTCAGACTATGTAGTATGAAGTATGGCTTCAGGATTAACTGGAATATACACTCACCCCTCACTTTATTAGGTATATCTCCTTGGTTCTACACTCCTTGTCCATTTTTCAGTTTCATTTACCAAACGAAAGGAGTTCTACGGTTACAATCTTTTTCTCAACATACTTTGGTAGTCCCTTTTACTCTTGTTCTCCTCTGGCCAGCAACACCACAGATCAGGTACACTTTGGCTAGTGGATCATTGTCCATACTGCAGTGACACTGACGTGGTGGTGTTTTAACATTGCACTGGTATAAGTGGATCAGTCAAAGGAGTGCTGCTGGAGTTTTTTTTTTTTTTTTTTTTAAACAAATGTCCAGCCAACTGTAGGCAACGTCCTGTGAGAACTGATGAAGGATTAGACTAACACAAAGTGAAAGATCTGAATCAGATGGGCCAGTTTGCCAAAAGAATTAAACAGTAAACAATGCTGCTACTCCCACTCCTGTGCACTGTTAGGTCCTGCTTATAAAGCAATAAGTACTATAACTTTAGTTTTGTTCATTTGGGTTTCTTTAACATTGCTATCCCTGATCATCACATCTTTGATCAGGACGTGACTCTTGACCAGTCTGATTTGTGTTTGTGTGTGAAGAATTTAATGAAGAACGTATGCATCAGCAAGTGTGCCGGCATCTTTAAATGTGAGCAGCTTTTATAAGCTGCCTGCCAGCATTTAACCTGACGAACCTTTCCCAGCATGCCAAATGCTACACTGCCCACACATGATTGGACTAAGTAAAACAGCTTGCTTATAGGGCAATACACTAGCAGACATAAAATGGGATTCTACAAAGGTATGTGACAGGAAAAATGTAATACAATAATTAGCAGCATGAAAGCCATACAATGGGTTCAGGAAGCAAAATCTTCGTTTTCTAGGGTATTTAGTATTTACAGTTGCTTACCTTCAGACACAGTGGGTGTAGTGCTAAACTTCTCCCTCCAGCCTTTTATCTTTGTGGGATCACTTGTCTTTCCAGTCCGTGACACGAAAGGACCAGCAGTATCTAAACAAGCAAAGCAGCACGTCTTAGACAGTTACATGCTTAAAATAAATATGCAACAATTTATCAGATCCCACAAATCTTTGAAATGGGCTATATCTGAAAACAGCAATCAGGCACTATCATAACAGGTTGGATAATGGTTGTCCACATGATTTGTTCATACAGTGGTACCTCGATTCTCATCATTAAATCATTCCAGAAGGCTTGTTGAGTACCAAAAACAATAAGTACCAAGTATATTTTCCCATAAGGAATAACAAATTAATCCATTCCATTCCACCAGAAAATCCACACAGAGTAAGGCATTATATACTGCTCACAAAAATTTTAATACACCCCAAAATGAAATATCCCCCCATGGAGTTGTATTGAATAGGTGATCCCTGTGTAATATTTGCACTAAGAAAATAGTTATGTATATGTAAAAATAAAGAAAAACTCTAAGATTGTCATTGAGATTTATTGTGAATCTCAGTCGATCTAAAAATCATGCAACACGCCTCATACAAATTTAAGCAAGTGCGCAGAGAACAGAGACATTTTTCTAGTCAAAAGGAATTGAGAATTCGACCGGTTTCAAGGTGGTCAAGAACTGGGGTACCAGTGGACTACTGTTTACCAATCCTAACAAAGACATGTTCTTCATTAACAACATGTTTCTATTAACAGTCAAATTGTAATGAAATAATTCTCCTTACATTGTTGCTCTGATATACAAATGCATAATCCAATCTAAAAAACAATATTCAAAAGCTTTTTAACTGTCAAATCTGCAGGATTTCTATCAGTAGGATTTACTTGTGCATAATTATTATCAGTTTCACCACGAACAATTAAGATTTCCATAATTTACCAGGAGACGATGACAGGCTCTTGTGAGTAGGTGGAGGGAAGGGTAATCGTACACCCAGATACTGAAGGTCTATGGCTAACGCAGGATTCAAAAGGCTCAGCTTCATGCCAACTATAAACATACAAACAAAAATTTTACATGATTGAGAGCACAACAATGCATGTCAATTGATCCAATCAGAAAGATGCAGTCTCAATACACACCGTCTTGAAGGAGTGGATGAATGACCTGTCTGTGCTTCTGTTGTTTTAAATCGACAAGTAAAATGTTCTCCAATTTAGCAATATCCTCTCCCATAGAAAAACTGGAGTCTAAATCAACAGAAAAATAAAGCATTAATTGAGACGCGCGTCTTGTACTGGTATGCGCCATTTTATGCATGGATTTTGTTCTGTGAAGCATGATGTTTGCTGGACTTACTATAGTCACAGTTATTTGTTTTAATGTAAAGGGTATTGTCACAAGAAAACAATAAGTAAATCAGAAAGAAATACAGCTGAAAGCATAAGTGGAATGCTACATTCAACCTAGCGCCTGTGGCACTTGATCTGCAGCACTGATTGGCTGTTGGTGACATGGCTGTTTACGAGTGCAATGTCTGGAGTTAAAAGGCAGACGTCCTACTCTATTCTTTTTTTAGGTGTTAATACTGCAGTCGTTGATCGGACGGATGTTTAACAGCGCATACCTGTAGATGCAATTTTTACTACAGATAGAAATGTGCCCAATAAGAAAACTGAACAGTTGCAAATTAAGATGGAAATCTTAATGGAAACAAAAGACACAGCAACAACACAAGAGTTCACATACCTTCTGTCTTGTTGTTGTCTAGCTGGTTCTGAGGTGAAGATGGGAGAGATGCAGATTTTTCCATTTGCCCCTCTTCCATTTGCTCCATTTCGTCCACTTGCCATTTGTTTTGAACTTCAGGATTCATCGTTTCCTTTGAAATATTCATCCAAGACACAGTCACCTCAAAACATTATTACTGTTACGAGTTACGATCATTTACATCATGATTTTGGCTTTTATATGGAAATGCAATTATTCCCAAAACATGCAGATGCCTTGATAATGTGCAGTCAAACAAAAGGTTAAACACACAAGTTAAAGGTCTCCACGAGAATGGGTTAGAGAATTTGATCACCGTTTCAGCCAAGTGTAAAATGCTTACTATGTTTAATTAACCAAAAATTATTTTTCAAAATATTCACAGTAGGTTGAATTTTCTTTTTAAGCTTAAGAATGTGTACACATTCATACCTTTGCAACAAAAGACACAAACAGCATTCCCTCCACATCTTCAAGGTCTGGTTGCACAGAAACGTCAGGAGATGTGGCTACAGAACCAGGCGCTGCAAGCTTCAAATTAGACCTCTTAGTCTTCACTTTTCTAGCTCCACGACACTTGCGCTTAAACAGATCAGTGTTGCTACACTTGTTCTCAGGTCTGTCCACAAACAAAGGTGGTTCATGTAAGGAATCAACAGTAGGATTTAGCTTTATGTTTTCTTGAGATTGGGCAGCCATGGTTGTTGGTGATTCACTGTGAGTGCAGGCGATCTGGTAATTAACTGCACCCTCAGAGGTATGTTCTGAACTTTCCAGTCTGCTTATGGGAGAAACACGCTCTTTAGTGCTTTCAACTAGTTCTTTCATAGAGTCAGTTTCACTGGAGCCAATATCCTTTAGCGATGCATGATCACTGTGTGTAGGCTTTATAGGGTGTGTACCGTCAGCAGCTTCATTCCCTTTGTTATTCTCACTCAGTGAATCGGTGTCTTTGCACAAAGCATCATCTGGGCAGCTTGAGACCTGGGTGGAGTGTGTCGCTGTTTTTGTTATGATCCCCTCTTCCTTTTTAGCCAGCGATGAAATATCTTTTTTGCTGCAAGAGATCCTAAGTGGAATAAAATCATTCATTAAAGGGTACAATTTAAAACTAAACGCATGTAACATGACTTGCTTGGCACTAATTGAGTCTCAGCCAAACCCAACCTTCAAGCTGATTCTTCACTATCAAATGTCAGCTAACAGTTTGGGAGTGTCTACGCCAACAAGCACATCCTCTAGAATACATGAGGATAACCACTTGAGATGCTCCATGTGAAATACCAATAAACAGCTGAGCATGCCTGGAGGAGAGCATCAACGGGCCTGTTCATTATACACAAGATTATCTGCAGACTCTCATTGACAAAAGATACTGGAAAAAGAACAGCACTTACACCGTTTTCTAATGGTTGCTGTGATTGGCAACTGAATGTTGGTGTCCGAACTTGATCATCTAAGATTGGAAAATTCCTATAACTTCTATTTCAAGTACAAATATGCGCCATTTAACAACTGCATATTCATGACATCATCACACCGGATATCCAAGCTGCCTAGTTTCAGATGGCATCAGTCCTTTACAACTTATTATACATCATCACTGGCTCTCTTCCTCATTCTTTATGATAAACCAATCAGACCGTCTTTTTTCATAAGAACAACTGTGTACATATTTATTAATGCACTGAAATTCCTGAAAATAACTTGCTAGAGGGGACTGAAACGTTGCTAAATCTGGCAACAGAATAAACTCGGCAACATCTCCCTGTAATGATGATGATGATGATAATAATAATAATAGCCAAATCTAAAAGCCAGGTGAAAACCCATTATACAGCAGTAAGATGTAAAAAAATTAATATTAGGGGACATTTTATTTTCCTTCAAAGTTTAAGGTAAAATATCTGTGCCCATTATTTATAGTACTGAACCCAAATGACCATTGTCCTTCATAATTATAACAGATTTTCATGTTAATTCCTTTATTTATGTAGTGGAAGCATTTTATTACAGTATTGTTTGGGTCTCTAGAGCAGCGGGTTTGCTTTTCTACGCAGCTGGTCACCTCATCAAGCAGAGGCAGGAGCTTTAGCGACAAGGTGCATTATTCACCCTTATGTGTCTGTCCTATTGTAAGTAGTGGTCATTGCTTTTAGAATTACCTTGGACCCATTGGCATATTATTTGCACAGGTTTCACAAGTTTATGTATATCAGTGGTGTTTCACAGAACATATTGCAACCAAAACAAAGCATACTCGAGTCCCAAAAGAAAGGCATGGGACAATGTTCAAATTTCATGTTGTGAAAATAAATATACATTTAAAAAAAAACTAAACTGTCAAATACCTGTCCTCAGTGTGCTGAGAGGCTGCTTGCTTCAATGCAGACATTTTTCGTTTTTCACTAAGACTCCGAGCAAGACTCAGAACGGGAGATGGGAAGCGTGTACCGGCAGAAGAGCAGAGTCTGAGCTTGTTCTGAGCCAGACGAACGCTCCGACTGTCCTCTCTGAAGGCCATTGCAAAAGGGTTACAGTCAATTTTAAGCTGGGTGATTTGTGGGTTCTGGTAACTTGTAACTGCATAGAATCCAGTCTTAGAAAAGGTAAAAACTTTAACATTTGGGCCATCAAGTGCAACAGTCTCCCCTGAATCAGAGTCAACAGGAACAACGTAAAGTCGTGGTTGGTAGCGATGCATGGGGTGGAGAAGCAGACAACCCTCCTGGTCTGTGGAGTCACTGGATAGCTTCACTTTGTAAAATGACACTGGGCTCTCCATCCACACTTTACCCAGGGTTGGGGACTCTGGGTGAACACACACTTGCCCAGGTACATGTGATTCACCCACTGTAACGGGCTCCCACATCTTTCCATTCCATTTGTGGGTAAAATCATCTAAAGGTATGATGTCCATAACAAGGGAGTACTTCCTTTCTGGATCTAATCCACCAAGTCTAAAGCGACAGCAAGGAAACATACGCCTGCCTTGCTTAGTCAGGATCATCTCTGTGCCCAAGCTATGAAACCGACTCCAGACAGATTCATTTTCTAGAGTGGCCTTGATGTCGCTGCTTGCATGACTGCTCTGTGCCGAACTTTTAGTGGCAATAAAAGGGGACAAGCCAACTTCCTGACTTGTCTCTTTTCCCTTCATTATGACAGACTGGCTCTTGTCACAATCAGCAGTTTTTCCTGGATTCAGCGCTACTGAGAGTGGAACAGAGGCTCTATAAACATGTTCAGCCAACTGGTTCTCTTCCAAAGTCACTTCAGCATTATCACCCTTCATGCTGCCATCACCATTAGGCAGTAGATGCTGTGATTCACTTATCCTTAAGGCCATCTCTGTATGTCAAGCATCTATCTGCACAGAGATAAGAAAATATGTATGAGTGAGGTAAACGGCAAACCAAAGGACAGAGATTGATGTTTCTTTGGCAGTTGAATGTTACTGTTACATAATTAATTCTGGTTATGCATCAAATGCCTGCCAAATGCTGATTACATTGGTGTCATTTGTTATAACTAGAGATGCACCAATTGTGATTTTAAATTATAAAAATGTCAAAATGCAGATGCATGGTGTTACATTTTTATTTTAATAGAAACGTTTACCATTAAAAAGAAACAGCAGCAGCTGCTGGCTTGTGTCTGTCTCTGCACCCACAGAGTTAACACTAGCAATTTTCGGAAAGTTGTCCAATAGTTAATATCTGCGTGTGTCAAAAAGTCTTGTTTGCTTTCAGTACATGATATTTTGCCCTGGTTCAGCTACCATCCAAAGACACAGCTCTGAACTTCAGCTCTCTCTTATATACACACAGAATACAGAATAATATACAGCATACAGAAATGCTTCAACTCTGGGACGTTTGGCAGGTATTCTCACAACCTGCTTCTAAAACATTTCTTTTCAATTAAATAGTATAAAAGTTGTAACAGTGTAGTCAAACAAGATTTCAGCACTGGAGATGCTTTGTGACCAAACAGAAAAACAAAAGTAAATTCTTAAACTAAAGTTTATACATCTTCTTATTATTGGATTAAGCATTGTGGATTTTATATTTACTGAAGCAGCACATCAACTCCACCTCACCTGTCCTCTAAAATGTTTCCCCTTGTGTTAACTTAAAATGTAGTCTTTATCATCTAAAGCGTACAGCAACTGTATCAGCCTTCAGCAAATGTATCCATGTATTCACCCCAAACTTTGCTGGAAAACCATGGTCAGATGAGAACAGATTTCAGTGAGCCCTAGAGGGACAAAAACAACCAGTTTCAACATCATAACATTTCTATCACTTTTACTTTTATCTTCTGTTAACTACTGAACTGTAGAGATGCTCTGATTTTAGTGCTGCTATGGAACAATTTTAAATGGTGCAACCAACTTACATAATTTTTTTTTTAATGTTACTACTATTGCAACAATGAAAATCAGTAGAAAAGGGAAAACCGTATCTGGACAGCCCAATTTCAAAGGGACATTACATTTACGGCATGAAAAGATCATAGATTTAAGAAATAATAGAAATACAATCAGAAAAGGGAACTCCCTGATCACTCTGGCGCTCTGCCACTTTGAGAATCGCTGCAGACGCACTACAGTCTGTAATTTTAGCACTATAATACAATACAAATTGAAAAATATAGAAAGCCCAAGACGTGTGGCTATTTAAACCTGATTTGTTTCAAGTCAGGAACAAAACTTCAATATGAGAAGAAATGTAAATAGGACTAATCAACCCCCGACCGCAAATATCTATTTTATCGCATATATTTATAGGGAGTTAAAGATTAAAAACATTAATAAAGCAAAGGAAAGTAATACAATTATAATAAATAAATACAGTAACAACTAAAACAGACCGAACTAAAATGAGCGAACATAAGATGAAACGTTCTAGACAGAGGCTGAAATAATTTACATAATATACCTACCATCACACATTAGTTCTTCTTGTAGGTTTTATTGCGACTGGAATATTTAGTGTATTATCCCAACCAACTGAACTGAATTACAGGCATCATGGTTGGAAGATCACACCATTGAGGTTTATTTAGGGTACCAATGTTCAAAGTCTGAATTTTTGTTTGAATTTGGGGTCAAAAGAAATTCATACAGACTTTTCGATGTCCAAACTGTTCGAGCAACGAGGAATGCAAATTCGGAGGATCTACTGTATAAATGTATAAATATATGTTTAATAGAAACTCAGATTTCTTTTGCATTGTCATCGACAGTGTTCCCATGAATATTTGCATGAGCCAAGACTTAGAATAATATAATGCTCACAAAAAATGAGTGAATTTATACACTAATATTTGTGAATACTATATTAAACATGGGCGATATCAGAACATGACAAGAAAAACACTGACTTAAGACGGCTATCGTGACAACTTAACAACTCAAGGTCTGGCTTTCAAATCCCACCTCTGCCAAGCTGTCACTATTGGGTCCTTGAGCAAAGCCCTTAACCCACAATTGCTTGGACTCAAACAGGTGTAATTGCCAGCACTTAATCAGTTGGAAGTCGCTCAGGATAATGGTGTCTGCTAAATGCCTAGACGTAGAAATTTGTCTGTGACAGTGATTCATAGGCCAGCATATGTTTGGAACATTTCTTGAAATGTCTACAACACCCGTACAACGTTGTTGCAACTAAACATTAACAACAACAACAAAGACTTTTTAATCTTTTAATCTTTGCCCTGCATCTAAATTATATCTGTTGCATAATCCATGTCACTTTTTTACTGCTCACAGGTGCTTCTGTATTTATGTTACACCAATAAAAAGAGAGAATTCATCTCAGTTAAGAACAGTAGAACAATAAGGAGACAGTAGTTTAGAGAAGCATTTTACTTGGTTGATAAATACAAATGTTCATTACGTACATGTTTATCTAATGTTGCATGAGCACCTTTGGTTATTCCCAACAGGAGCTGGGTTAGCTTGATACCCGGCAGTCAAATTCACACCGAGTTAGTTTAGAGTAGGCTATTAACTTAAAAGGTCTTTGGAATGTGGGAGGAAATCAAAATACTTTAACATACGCAGAGACATGGAGAACATGCAAAGTTCACACAGGCAGAGTAAGGAACTGTTAGGATACAGCACAAACTCCTTGCCCCCAAATGCTCATGATAGTCAACTGTGTGGAATACCATTTTTGTATAAATGTACTAGTAGGAACAACAGGGGCAGTATTTAAAAAGATTCTTAGAATACTCTTGGAGCGCACCTAACATAGCTTGATAACCCCTAGCGATGAGTATTAGCTAGCAATTCAGGTCGCCACCCGTCACTCATTTTCCACGTATACAGCATAGAGTATTTTCTCTCAAAGTTGAGCTGAACTTGCGAGCGCTGCCAGTCAGATTAGGCCCATCTCTAGATTTAATCGGTAGCGTGTGATTAAACCAACGTGGGTCAGAATTTGGAGAACACCATTATCTTTCTGCTTCTTAAGAAAAGGCCAAGTCTAATAAAAGACCTCTAGACACCCAAAAGTCTCATCTTAGGAGCTCTTATAAGGGTAGAGATGCTTTATGAATAACTTTAATTATTTAAAGTATTTAGCAAACACCCTCATCCAGAGCAACTTACAAAAGGGCTTTAAGATATCAGTAACATAATCCATTCTTAATAACCAGGAATCTAAGCAAGAATACGCTTCTGAAACTGTAAAGGTTGTGTGTTTTTATTTTGTTTTAAGATAAAGAATGACAAGGGTGGGGGGTTTAGTTGAGGTAAGTGTGAAATAAGAGGGTCTTCAAATGGCGTGTGAAGATAGCCAGAGACTCAGCTGTTCGAACATTGAGGGGAAGTTCATTCCACCACTTAGGAGCCAAAACAGAGAAGAATCAAGTTGCATGCCTTTCTCATCCCCTCAGAGTCAGGGGACCAGTCAAGCAGTACTAGAGGACCGGAGTGAGCAAGTAATCTTTACTAAGATCTTTTTATAACTTTAAGAGGAAAACAATTTTTTTCTTAGAATTGTCACTAGGACCTACTCTTAACATGAAGAAATGCATCCATGAATACAGCCAGAGATCTTAAGTAGTACATTTACAGCCAGTTTAGAGTAAGCACTGTTATCCAGAGCAAATGACCAACGTGCTTTGCTTCCTAGTAGACCAAAGCTCAAATTAGCAAATATGAAATATCCTAAGAACACAATCCAGCCAGAATCTGCTAGGATCTGATGTAGGTAAAAATCAAACATTTCACTTAATTGTTGAGTGAAGAGGTGAGGTTTTTAGTCGCCGTTTGAAGACAGCAAGAGACTCTCCTGATGCTCGTCTTCCTTACATGACAATTACTAACAACTAAATACCATACAGTACATTGGGAAGTTAAGTAATTTGTTATAAATAATTATTATAAATAGTAAACAGCCGTGCCTCGTTAGCCTGATAGCATGTGTTCTAGGCTAGCGCTAATCAGAACCTAAACGCAAGAATTTCTCCGTTTTTACCATTTTTAGTTTAGACTGAAAACGGATAGTTATTTTATCTAAACGCATAATAAAGGAAAGAGAAAATACAAGCGCAATGTTATATAAAATAAAAACAAAACAAAAGGCTTGAGCTAACTCGGCGATCTTTAGATTACAAATAATTTAAAACGCACAAGCTAAGTCATTACATATAACGACATTTCTAATAAAGGTACGTAACATTAATTTAACTTACTAACAAACTTTTTCCCAAAAGAAGTTTCCAAATACGACTTTGAGTTGTGTTTGTTTAACTGAAAACATATAGTTAGCCGTTAGCTGTGTAACATGCTACCAGATTCTCACCAACCAGCTAGCGCTAACGACGCTAAAAATGCAACATAATGTTAAAGTGGGTGATTTTACGAATAGGTTTAATCAACGCTTGCTGCGCTTGTATACATTGTCTCGTGCCTAGTTAGAAATAAAGCAGACTTTACCGTGCAGTGCTGAACTTCGACGAAACACACACTCTCACCAATGGTGGCCTGCGTGCACCAAAAGCACGGGGTCCGGCAGACTCCGAGGCGCATGCGCACTGACAACTCCAGCGAGTCTTATCCCGCGCTTTATCCGCGGCGTGGATCATACAGTATAACGAAACCCACGCAGAGCAGAACCGAGCCTAACAGAACAAGCCGTTTAACAGCGCACGTGTTGTTTACAGCTCCCATGCTTCTCTCTCCACTCGGAAACACGACTTCACACTGCCCATTTACGTTCCTCTTCATGTTTCACAGGTTGTTCCAACAGACACTCACTTGAACACGCACACATGCGTGCTCAGCGCCCGAGTGCGTGACGTCACATTTAACGTGAGCCTTTGTGCACCGTTCTAACGAGCTGAATTTGAGTCGAGCGAAACCCGCGTGTGTTTTCTCACAGCTGATCGACACATTCATAGGTGTGTGTTGGGACAGTATGTAAAACGCATATAAAACACATTTCATTTCATTTTTATTTCATTGCAGACAGTGTGAACATGATATATTTCATGTTTTGCCTGATCGACATTTCATTTGTTAATAAACATCCATTCCTGTAGCTCAGAAATGCAAGCTTGGAGGAAAAAGCATGTGCCGCTTTGTAATTTTGCCTTTCCTTTTCACTGCACTTTAAAGACTGAGGTTACAGCGTGATTAATCGTTTCAGGTGTTATTTTCATCCTCCAAACTCGTCTTAAGATGTGCAAGGGCAAGGTGTCATTGTTGGGGACAGGTCAGGACCGCAGGGCGGCCAGTCTACTAGCAGTCCAGCATCCATCTACAACCATGAATCTGTAATGTGTGCAGCCGGTGGTTTTGCATTGTCTTTTTGAAAAATGCATAAACATCCTTGGAAAAGATGATGTCTTAAAGATAGCAGCTCTAAGATACCGATGTACTTTTCTGCATTAATGCTGCCATCACAAAGGTGTAAATTACTTTTGCCAAAACACTGGCCTATATTATATCAGACCCTGGCTTTTGGACTTGTTACCTAACAAAATGTGTTCACAAGGTAAAAGATGTCAGCTCTATCTATCATTGTATGGACATGTTGTCCTCATAATGAACTATCAAATTGAACCACAGAGAGAGAGAGAGAGAGAGAGAGAGAAATAGATTAAATAACATCATTTTCCATTACTTTAAAAGTTTTCAAACACATAGTGATCTTTTTGTGGGCATAAATCTGTAAACTTAAAATTTAGATAAGTAAATATAAAATATTGTAAGATAGATCAAAGTACAGACAATTATTCACAATTGCTGTGGCTATAAACAAGACAACATTTAAACATATAACCATTATTTACATATCACTCTATGTCTAGTAGCCTCAACTGGCAAAATGACTTACCGGTGTATAACATGCAGTTAATAATTATTTTACATGCTTCAATAAGACACTGACAGAAATGTTCAACATACCTAATTTTATCTTTATGATCTCCTCAAAATATTCCAGTGCATTTGCCAAAATATCTATTAACACAACTCTGTTACTGGCTCACAATCTGGATGAAATCCTTAACATGTACTTAGAATACACTAATTAAAATGTCTGCTCAGATTGTATGTTTTCTTTTGTAAATTACTTTTTTTTGAACATGTTTATACAAATTCTAGTGCAGACATTCTAAGCATACCGCAAAAACAGTTGCATGTTGATAATATTTTCAGAATTATGCATTTATGCAATATGTATTCTCAAGTAAGACATCAACTGCAAAACATTTGATGTTACCAGTAGTGTTCTGAAATGTCTATAAGAATGGAATGTAGATTGACAAAATTTGGTGACATTTCTTTGTACTAAGGGGAAAACACAGAAAACATACACTAATTGACAAAATAGCTCATTTGTGTCAGTATAAACAATGTAATGATGTTATATTACTAAAAACAAAACTGGGAACAAACCTGTACAGTTGAAAGTGGGCTCTAGTACCCTGTCAGGCCACCTCTAGCATGGATACAAGGTGCGATACGATAAGTAAGATATTGTAAATACTGCTATAACAGTTTTAAAATAATAATTCAGTGCAGTGCATTTTCCGCGAGTGATTTGAGGGTGAAGTTTCCAGGAGATCCTGGAAATACCAGGTACAAGGCACAGAGAAACAAGTCCACGCACAAATAGTAACCAGAGGCAGGGATCGAGCCAAGTTGGCTGGATCTGTTCAGCATCATTACTACTGATTACTATAATGTGAAGATAGAGAGATTCAACACAATTACTGTGAACAAATAAAACGTCAAATCATGGAACATGAAATGTTTGCCAAGACACAGTCTTAATACCTTGTGATTAGAGTATGTAAGTCGTGGTTTTGAGTTTTGTGCTATATAGTATATAGAACAATATAAATATATTTTCTGAAATCCCTGTTAGGTGAACTCTGAGGAAACAGATTTCAGTTATTTTCTTCAAATTCAAATTCTAGTTGGTTGAAATACGAGAAGATGGTTTGGTTTGTAAAAAATTGAGTAATATTTTATCACCTAGTTATGTCACCTTGTTGGTAGTAAAAACATGCGTCAATGCCACACGGAAAAATAGACATTAAGTTGTCTCACATTAAGATGAGAAAGCTCTAAGGCATCAATTACATGACTTTCAGTCCTCTAGGTTCTTTGGTTTTTCCTCAAGCCAATTAACCAGTGAGCAGCCGGGAAGTCTCCTGACATCAAAAATCAAATATGATTCACTGAAGCAGAAAATAAGTAGAGGAAGCAAAAAACCTACCTGTTGTCATACTGCAGTCAGAGAGTATACAGATTATCAACCAGTTTTCACCTCAAGTCATTTTGTTCAGCACAACCATGGAGCAGAACAGCTTTCCACTGTTGGTGTTGAGGATTATTATTTCTTTCTTTGGAATAGTGGGAAATACATTTTTGATCATATCAATCCTCCACTTGTCACGCGTGAAGACTTTCGAAGTGTTCCTACTTGGACTGGCTATTGCAAATCTTGAGGAGATTGTGACTGTGGACATCTATGACGCGATTGTCATGCAACATACAAACATCACCAGTTTTCTCTCCTGCAGGACACTACATTTTTTTACCCTCTGTGGAGAAGTTTCCAGCATGCTTTTCACAGTGCTTATCAGCATCTACCGTTATCAGAAGCTGCATAACGCTGCCATGCGAATAATCTCACCGATCTTCATGGACAACAAGACAGCTGCCGTTTGCCTTAGTTTGGGATGTATTTTGGTAGCTGTTATTATAGGCATACCCACTTACATTATGAAACAGGATACCCCACACATAGGGAATTCCACCATGAGAGACTGCCCATCCAATTTTTTCCAGTGTTCAGTACATTTCTGCTCCACTTTCACCCATGTTTACAAGTACGTCATTGTTGTAATGTGTCATGTTTTGCCTCTCATCATTGTCACAGGGACAAGTGCCCTTATTATCCATATTCTGATGGTTCAACAAAAGGCGGTTGATGCGCATCGTGATTCAGATCCATCTGCTGTAGTGGCTCATAACCATCATAACCATCATCATCACGAACATGATTTGTTCCATCGGAGCACCATCGGCATTCTGGCTGCAATGGGACTCTTCCAGGTGGACTGCGTTTTGTATTTAATTCTTCATTTAATATTAAGCCCACTTACTTATTCAGCTTGGACAGAGATGAGTTTCTTTACAGCAACATTTTATACAAGTATTATACCCTATATTTATGGAACAGGACATAACTTTTTTTCATTAAAGCATTTTATGAAAGAATAGACACTCTCAAATGCAGCTGTGTAAAACTAATTAAGGGTAAGTGTTCTGCTAACATGCATTACATTTCCTATGTACATTGTGATGTTGGGAAAATGATCGATTCAGCATGTTCAGGAAATTAAAATGAATATACTAAATAACTTTACAATTAACAATTAATACCCCAACATATTAACATTATACAAAATCTTACAGTTTGGGCACAGCTTGATGTATTGTATTTATTTAGTTTTTACATATTGTGATTAAGTGATTAATAGGAATTCACACATTCAGTGTAATTGCAGTAATTTTAGCAACATTTCCTAACAAACCAAAACTATACAGCCTAGCGATGACTATATGAGCCTCTAACTTACAAGTGTAGAAAGAAGAAGGTAATAAATAATTGTAATTGTAATGTTTTTAATAATATGTGCAGTACGCATAACCCAATGACAACGATCTTTCTCATTGAGGATTGCTCCTAGAAATGTGTATAAAACATATACTTCATTTTAAATATATACATAATTATAGCAGTGCAATAAATTACCTGGCAGTTATGTGTCTTTTGGGGGTCTTCCAAAATCATGCCAATAGGAGGATTGGCTACTTGAGCACCTTTTGACTGGTGCGGGGGTTAAGGTGTTTTCTCTGCTTGTTCCTGCTTTAGAGCCACTCTGACCACAATAAAGCCATTACAGTAAATGACTGAATAAATTATTAGTGTGGCATGTGCTTATTGCTTAGATTTTTCTATTGAATCGTTTATTTAAATATAGTACACCACATTCGAATGTAAATTAATAACGCAATACATTTTACCCAAAACATACATTTCTCAGGTAAAGTAGTTTAAGAACATTTTAGAGTTAAAAAAAAGTTATTGCTACTGCTACTGATGTGTCTTGATATACTGTACATAGCTAATGCAGAACTGCCAGCCAATCAGCAAGTAGTCTCACCGGCTATGGCATAATCAATTGTTAAAATATCACAATGACTTCACAAATCGTATTAGTTATATATTTCTCTTAATTATATAAATCTATTTGCATTATATTTGATTAACTTATTTGCTATTAATGGATATTTTTACTTCAATGTGTGGATAGATTAATGACCAGTTGAATAATGTCTCACAAATGTGTGTTAAACATAAACAATAACAAGCAAGTATGTAAATATGTGCTGCGTCTTAGCTTCTCTCACAGTTTGTTTCTTACACACAACCGCTACACAAGTGTTGAATTGACTTGACTTGACTTGTTGATTATTTTATGAATTTCTACACACATTCTATCACCCCATTATCGTGCATAGAGTTAATAATACACGGCCTTAAAATTATCGGCCCCACTTCAGGTGCAATATCAAGAATAAAGTAGCATTAACATTTCTCTTTCTATACTAGATAAGTGGCAGGTAGAACTTGTTTTCACAGAAGTTTAATGAAAGGCTTAGAGGCGAGCTGAGTCCAATCATAGATTCACTGTAAACATTACAATGTTTATGTTTTGGGGAGATTATGAAGGGGGGAAAATCACACTCTAAGATGAAATCCTCAAATTGTTCCAAAAAATGCAGAAAGATCGCATTACCTGATCTTTCTGTAGGTTTTTAGTTCAGTCTTCAGTTATCTGAGAACTGTCAGCCTTTTGCTTTGTTGTTGCTATAATGATTAATATTTTTAGAGTTGTTCTGTTATATAAAGGAAAAAAAAATCCGAATTTCTAAAGCATTGTACAGTGTGTCTGCTAATTGAATTTTCAGTTGCACATATTGAATTTAAGCATCAGTATATGTTGTGTGATGTTGTGAAATTGAATGTGAATAAATTGTAAGGAGTAACATGGTGCTGTTGCATATGTCACGATATTTCATGTTTTGTCTAATATACTATTATATTAATTAGTATATTGACGGATGCATAGAGTATATCAAATGCATGAGAAAATGATCTTTCTCCTCATAGAAAGATTGGATATTTCTCTCTCTGTAGTGGATAATATTGTTAAAACATTCAAGGAACCTAGAGGAATTTAAGTGTGTAAAGAGCAAGGGCATGGGTCCTACAACAGCTATTTATTAATAACTGATATAACCACATGGTTAACATGTTAAGTAAAGTTAAAATTTACTGTACGAAAAATAAGCCTTCTGTCATCGTAGTTCTGAGTCATCTGGAATGGAACAACATGAAATGGAAACCTTGTGCTTTGGACCAAAGATAAAAAGGACCATCTAGACTGTTATCAATAATCTAAAGTCTCTAATTGTAATCTCAGGTATCCTCTCACTGTAATCTCAGGTATCCTCTCACTGTAATCTCAGGTATCCTCTAATTGTAATCTCAGGTATCCTCTCACTGTAATCTCAGGTATCCTCTAGTTGTAATTTCAGGTATCCTCTAATTGTAATCTCAGGTATTCTCTAGTTGTAATCTCAGGTATCCTCTCACTCCAATCTCAGGTATTCTCTAGTTGTAATCTCAGGTATCCTCTCACTCCAATCTCAGGTATTCTCTAGTTGTAATCTCAG